>JAFVLL020006672.1:136812-231292 GCA_021397915.2 Tor tambroides
GCCTGGCAAGGATGGGAGACCCACCAAGACAACCAAATGATCTTAGGTTAGTTTTTAGGCTAAGATTGAAAACACTGAAACATCAGCATTAGTTATTCTTTAACAACCATTATCAATATTAATAAAGGTTAAAATTAACTAAATAATTAAAAAAGAGCTGTGTATAAGATGCAATATTTTCCCTGTATAAGCCATGCAGGCATTGTTTCTGAGGAATATATGGATAAAAAAAATCCCTTTGTAGCTTTTTATCTATAATCTGCATTTTGTCCTTTGGCAGTTTAAATCAACAAGACAAGAACTAGTATTAGATCCTAATTTCATTAATATAGGGAGACTGATTGTCAAGTTGCATCAGAGAATGTGAGTTGAGCCGCATCTGTGTGTCTTGGATGTTCATTTAAATTCATAATTTAATAAATGAACTTAAGTTCTTCTTTTTTTTCTAGGAAATGGCTGCATTGAAGGGAAGGAACTGGAACATTTCATTCGTGAGCTCGAGCTAGCTAGGAAAAGTGCGGTGAGTCATGTACAGTATTGTGTATGTTCGTTAATTAAGTTAAAAACATCAGCTGCAGCTGTACTTGATAAGTGGTGATCTGAATGTCACATAGGAACTACAGAACGAGATGTCTAGTCTAATCTAGCTTAATGCGCATGCCATCAAAGCAGATACCATCTGGCTGCTATTTTCTAATGTCAATGCAGTTTCTGGTTTTAAATATTTTTATACATAAAGTGAAACTTCTGTTGAACTAGCTATTTGAAAACAAATTGTTTTTAATTGTGCTGTTTTTCAAGTCAGACATGTTTGGTTGGTTTTCAGGATCCTTCAAATGCCTCATTCAAAGACAGGATGAAAGAGTTTATGCAAAAATTCGATGAGAACGGTGATGGGAAGATTGAGATGTCAGAGGTAAATTTCACCCATTTTCACTGCTGGAGTACAGCCACAGCAATGGTTTGAAGCTCTGGAGAGAGAACATTCTGCAGAACCACTCTTTGAGATTCATGGAACACCAGGAAGAAATAGAAAGAGGACAATGAGGACAGATTAGGGCTTGAAGGAGAGGGCAGAAGGTGGCATCTATCGAGGAGATGATGGAATGAGGAAGGGCGGGGGGCGGTGAGAGGAATGAGTGGAGGGAAAGATGGATGAAGAGGGAGGGAGAGGATGGTGGGGACGTCCATCATGATGACGGCACGAATGAATGGATGGATAAAATTATTTATGCTGGAAGAAACACTCACTAATCCAGTCATAGAGGCCACATGAACATATGAACTCCTTCCTTCCTCCAATTAATGTGAACCTGCTTTGATTATGAAGCTGTTACCTTTTTTTGGCTGGTATGTTGTTTTTGAATGTTGTTAGTGGTGGTACATTTCTTTCCCTTGACCTGTTTTATAAGTCCCATATGGCTTAGTAGAGGTAAAATGGTTTTGAAAAGATGAAAGGAGCCTTTCCACGGAGCAGATTAAAGCTTACTTAGTTGGAGATCATGCAGTTAATGCAGAAGGGAGGTGGTTATATACAAATCATCTGCATCGCACAAATCTCACTGTATTAGAAATTGTAAATGACTATGAAGAAAATCCTCTTGGTTGTGGTACATAGAATAACTCACCAAAGTTTGGATGTTCACTGTTTTTCAGTCAATTTTCCTCTTTTCAGTCTAGTACAAAATCTCAAACATGCTGCTTTATCTTGAAAACTGGCGGGATGTCAGCAGCTCATTCAGATCACTTTTTCAAGGCTTGTATGAGTCAATGATCTGTTCTTCTGTGTGCAGCGTGTGAATTTAAGCTGGAACCGCAGATTAGCCATGTTGGGATTGTCATATCTGTCATCTTCTGCTTTCCATCTTTTTAGGGTTTTCTGCTCGACTTTGTCAGAAAGATAGAAATTATCATTAAAAGTAGGTTTTCATTCTTACTGGTATGAACAACAATCATTTGATTTTAGTATCTGTTAACAGAGGAACAGATATCAACAGAATAGAGATGTTCGCTTTTTACAGGAAGCAAATTTATTGTACTGAATAGCAGTAAATACACAAACAAAATAAAT
Source organism: Tor tambroides (assembly GCA_021397915.2). Lineage (NCBI taxonomy): Eukaryota > Metazoa > Chordata > Actinopteri > Cypriniformes > Cyprinidae > Tor > Tor tambroides. Next base: position 138,884 of record JAFVLL020006672.1, read on the forward strand.
AAAAGATAGTAGTAGATGGGTAAAGACATTTATAATGGTACAAAAGATTTCTGTTTTCACTTTATTTCACTACTATTCACTACAAAATCTGTTTTTTGAGCATTAAATCAGCATATTAGAATGATTTCTGAAGGATCATGTGACACTGAAGACTGGAGTAATGGCTGCTGAAAATTCAGCTTTGCCATCACAGGAATAAATTACATTTTAAAATATATTAAAATAGAAAACAGCTATTTTAATCTGTAATACTATTTATATTACAGTTTTTACTGTATTTTTGATGCAGCCTTGGTAAGCATAAGAGATTTTTTCCCAAAACATTAAAAAATCTGACTGTACTTAAGAATTTGTAGGGTTAATGTCAACTATGGGTGCATTTATGCATTCTGTTGAACCTGAATGTCTCTTTTTATGATCTATAAATACTTCAGATATAGAATAAGCGTTGCATGATCATGAAACTATATTTGTCCTATATGTTGTAATACTATACACATCCTTAAATCAAACAAAACATCAGATCGATTATAAGGCTTAAAAAGTACTTTTTGCTACATAGACAGAAGGTGATCCTCCAGGCCCAGGTTTGTGTGTCAGAGCACTCAGAGGTGGAACTTGACGTAGACAGATGGTTTCAGAGCTTTTCCGACTTTTCGGTTTGGTACGGTTTAGTGTCCCTTCAGCAGTTCAGCAATGATGAGCTCCTCTGTTGAGGCCGGAAAAGATAACCAAGAGCATGAAATGGTCTCTCATCCCTGTCCAGCCCTTGCAGACACTCTCTTCTTTAGCCAGACAGATAGGCTTTATACACAGACATCAACTCAGACAGCAGCACTTGGTCAATTGTGTAGCAAAAAGGGATGCTTTGGATAAGAGCTTTGTGCTCCACTGTGCGGCTGTCCATGGTGCTGAAATCCCTTTCATTGGAATTACAGAATGAGTCTAAATGTAGTGGTTACGAAAAGAAAACATATTTAATTTTCAGTATATATAATGTTTATATTATTAATATATTTTATTCACTTTATATTACATAATATATCTATATAAAATGTAACATTTAATTTTTTATTATAAGATAGATAAATATTTAATTTATTGAAAAATAGCACATTATTTATTTTGTTTTTAACAGTATTTTTACAACATTGATGATGACAATAATTCTTTCTGTCTTTATCTTTTTCAGCTGGCCCAGATCCTGCCCACAGAGGAGAATTTTCTATTATGCTTCAGACAGTTTGTGGGATCCAGTGCAGAGTTTATGGCAGTATGGAACAGTGATTATCTTATTTGAATTGATATCGACTGTCAACTCTCTGTGCATATCAGTAATTTTACTGACATGATTAATAACAATTATTAACGACGTATTGTAAAAATGAAATATTTTTCAGTAGCTGAGGTGCCTTTGTGTGCATCTGAGTGAATGAAAGACAGAGAGAAAGCTAGAAAACGCTATTTGCAGTAGGTTATCCATTATGAATGGCCTGCAATATATAAAGGAACACAGCGTGTATAAGTGTGAGTAACTGGGTTAATGGAGGTTCATTTGTACAACATGGTGATTTTGTAAATAATACAAAACATGTTCATTCTTTTGAGTTGTAGGAGATTAGAGACTGTTCAGAAGTGTGGACATGATGAAGGCGTTTTACTAGCATTACAGAGGAAAACACACACACACACACATGCTATACAATAATGCACACAATAACACACATCCTAGTAAATCATGGCAGGTTTTCCTTCACTTTAGATCAGCTCACCAGTAATTCCAAATTCATTGGTTTAATCAAGATGACATAATCACATACAAATCAGAACAATTTTGATTGAAACCCTGTCCGTTTCACCTTTGCAGGGCACAGGATCTGTATATATATATACACGTGTGGGAATTGTGGAGGTGTCTTAATGCTATTGTTTCCTTTTTCAGGCATGGAGAAAATATGATACTGACCGTAGCGGATACATTGAAGCCAATGAACTGAAGGTATAACTCGATAGGTCACACAGAACTTCCTATAGCTATTATAGATCCATTACTAAATAAAATCATTTCTTTTCCCCAGGGCTTTCTCTCAGATCTGCTGAAGAAAGCAAACAGACATTACGATGACAAGAAACTGAATGAATATACACAGACCATAGTGAGTAGACACACACAATTCACACACAAACACACACATACACAGCCACTCTTTAATTTGTGCTTTTTTCTGCAGCTTAAAATGTTTGACCTGAATGGTGATGGGAAACTGGGATTGTCTGAGATGGCTAGGTGAGAAGGCCTCTGTGCGAGTTGAAGTGAATGCGTATTAATACAATATTTTATAAAATGTTACTTTGCGTCTTTAGACTGCTTCCTGTGCAGGAGAATTTTCTGCTCAAGTTTCAGGTAAGATCAAGCAGTGTTCATAATGTTAGATTCAATTCAACTTTCTTGAATTTATTCAGTTTAGTTCAATAACTGTGAAAAATGCATTCATTATGAAACAATTTCAATTCAACATTAAGCAACTCTTGTCTTTATTCAGCTTGAGTCAGTTCAATGTTGATTCAATTCAGTTCAATAGTCGATGCTGCAAAATTCATGAATTATGAACAAACTGAATTCAGCTATAAAGCAGAAACCAATAGTGTCATTCAGTTCAATTCAGTTTAAGTTTTGAAAACTGTGATTTACTGGAAGCTTGTAATTGTTTGCAGTTACAGTAGAATCGCAGTAGCTGAAGAAAAACAGATTTGCAATATGGCAAGAGTTTCTTTTTTTAGAGCAGCAGATAAGACGCATGTTTTGTGCTAAAATCATGTAGAAAACATAGATGAATATGTATTTGGGTACATAGGTTCATTTGTGAGTGTGTTTGTACTGTATGTGTATTTATAGGTATTGTCTGTGTATGAACTTGATGGCAGATTGGTAACTGATTTCTGCCACAGAGCATGGGTTGATAGGGATTACTTCAATCCTACTATAGTTACGATAATCTCCATAGATTATTCTTGAACCTGGAGATGTACTGATCTGACCCAGTCTCCCCACATTCACTGGGTGCTCTCTCTCTCTCTTTATTTTTCTCTGTCTCTCTTTTTTTTCTCATCAAAACAACAGAAAATAGGTTAAGACTGGAAGAATGTTCTGTTTAGTCTCATAGCATGATCAGGGTCAAAATACGATGACGGTGATTTCAGTCATGAAAAAGATTTTACATATTCATAAAAGGGTATTATTCTATTGCCAGACATTTTACTAAAATATGTTTTGCTATATTTAAGTATGCAATTATAAAAATATTATCTAAATATTAAATTATAATAATAAAATGCTCACTAAAAATTGTAAACCGATATAATACATAGAATAAAAAGCAATGCTTTTGAGATACGACTTGAATATTATTACTGTCGTTACTGGAATTCTGTATTACACAAAGCCATTTTCTAAATTACTTTTATGTGCAATATTTGCCATGAATGTATCACATTTTTATATTATATCGGCATGTTTACAAATGGTATTCATGTTTTTATTTATTGATTTACTCTTACAGTAGCAATGATGCTATATGTTGCTGCACTGTTCCGTTGTAATCCAAAGGATCAGAAGGATTATTTTCCAGTTATGAATATTTAAACGCTCAAAATCAAATCTGAAGTCAAATTAATATTAGACTATAACCCTCAATAGACACTGTATTTTGCACACACACACATACACACACATGCCTTGAGCATAAACTAATGTCTCTTTCTTTTTCATCATCAGAATATCAAAATATCTGGTGAAGAATTTGAAGCAATCTTTACCTATTATGATAAGGTCAGATAATGGGTATATTTCTCAAGTTTGTGTCTCTTGTGTGCATTTGTTTTGTGCATTTGTTAACCCACACATGACCATATACACAAAAAAAACAACACTTTAGCACTGCTGTATGATAGCCAACCACAAATTCACTGCCGCATCGACATCTTTTTCTTGTCAGTTTTATTTTTCAAGATTTATTTTTCCAAAGTGTTATGTCAGATGTTAAATAAACTCTTAGAAAATGTCATTTTAATATGTTTATGATTTAGGATGTATGTAAAACTGCTTTTTTTTCTTCAACAGGATGGAAATGGTTACATTGATGAACATGAACTGGATGCGCTGCTAAGAGACCTCTACCAAAAACATAAAATGGTAACTTGATGTTAGTTGGGAATTTAGCATTCTGTTAAATCTTTTAATTGAAATTGTGGCACAAAAGCTGCATCTGAAGCTGCATATTTTTACTATGGAAAAGTGCATTTACACATAATTTAATGCTGCACAGTTGAAAAAAAAATGTCACAGAAGCTACAACTGCATGAAATTGTTTTAAATATAAAATTATGATGAATATAGATACTTAAAAATTATATTTGGAGCTGGTAAGATTTTTTTTTAGAAAAAAATTAAATAATACTTAAGATGAAGATTTTTATTTCAAATAAATGCTGTTCTTTTCATCAGCTTTCTATACATCAAAACGTTTCCTCAAAACTATTAAGTAGCACGTTTATTCAACATTGATAAAATGAGAAATGTTTCTTGAGCACCAAATCAGCATTTTAGAAACATTTCTAAAAGATCATGTGACACTGAAGACTGGAAGAATGGCTGCTAAAAATTCAGCATAAGAGACATCTTTCAAAAACTTAAATATTGAATTATACATTTAAAATGATATACTTTATATACATAATCCTGCACTAATTCTGCATTTCGGCAACAAATATGGGTAGTCTGAATACTTACAACACTTCTATGTGTGTCCTTCTTTAGGTTGTTGACCCTCAAAACCTGTCTAGCTCAAAGAAGAGCATCATGGCGTTGTCTGACGGCGGAAAGCTGTTCCGCACAGAGCTGGAGATTGTGTTATGCAAGGATCCGTCCGTGTGAACTCTGAGTTCTTAACTCTCACTTCCTTCACCCACCCCAATCTAGCCAAAGCAGGTGCATGTGGTGGCTCTGTTCCACCTCTTATCCTGTCAAAGTTAATCAGCATCCACAATGTACCCCTCTCTCCGTGGCATGCTTTTCCCAAAGATATAGCTTCTCGATGTGTGCGTCTCTTGCTTGTCTTTTTTATGTCAAAACATGACATTGTGGTATAATAATGGATATATGGTCTTATTCTCCTGCTTGTACCAAATCTTCAATTTGGTTTGTTACTTTATGTATGCAACCTGCTCTCTCTCCATTCTTCTCTCTCTCTCTCTCTCTCTCTCTCTCTCTCTTTCCAATCTCTCCCATATCTCCTTTTTTGTTCCTAGCAAGACTGTAGACTGTTCTGTTTTGCCAACACTGCTAAAAGAATTATTGAAATAAAGATCAGATAATACATTTACCTTCTAAACCATACTGTTTTTCTGCTTTAAAGGATCTATCTAGCTTTTTCTTTAAATAAAGGACCATTTCCATATTTTCAGGTTATATTTTGCAAGATACCATTAATGCCCCTAATTTAATTATGGCTGTAACTGTTTTGGAGGCAGATAATGGTAATAACAGGCACCTATTATCGTTGTTAGGATGTGCCATCTTCTCAGGCGCACTGTGATCTCATTTTCCATTTAGATAAATCCAAATGCGGCCAACTTATCTTTGTGGGTCTGCAAGTAAAGGCGCGCATCTTCAAGCCAAAGCGAGCGCCGTAGCACAATGAAGTGTTTAGAGCTTATCTTTTTTCATTTTCATGGTACGAATGTTCTTTGTGCTTCATTAATCTCTGATACAGGATAGAGCAGGAAAAGGATTGTGGTGATGCAGACAGTTTTCTTGGCTTCAGTTGCTCAGTTTCACCCTGAATATCTTCCACAAAATTTTTTATGCTTGTCCTGTTGGGATCACATGCATTTTATTACATGTTTTGAGAGGAGAGGGCAACCTTCCTGCAGTTTATCAACCCAGCTAACAGGGAAATTTGGCTAATGTTCTGGCAAAGTTATTCCACTAACATTAATTCAACCTTCGTTCAGAATGATCTGATCTTTAGTAATGTTTTCAAAACGGTAGCAAACAAAAACATTATTTATGCATTGTTCATGGAATGTCTTGTTTTTTTTTCGTAAACATTTTAGTTGGATATTAATCTAAAATTATTTAAATTCTTTCAGAATGTTCAGAGAAGATTCAAAAGCAACGTTCTCATAAAAATGGCAAAATTATCAAATAGAATATTACCTTAATTATTTTAAAAAACATTTCATAACTTACGAGAACGTTAGCTACGTTCTTAGAACAAATTTGTGTTGGTCGTGAATCCACCTATTAAATATATGTGGAAACTAAAGTTTTCATACTGCCGATGTGATATTGTTTCATGATTTTTGTTTTGTGACAGTTGTGATAGTTGCTCTGCCACTTTATGACTAGCTGTGCTACAAGACCTTGCGCAGTCTGGGAAAGCCATCAATTAAATATCAGCACTCTCATATATTTTTTAACAAGAGTGTTTAAAATAAGACTTAGCTCTGTATGGCCCAGCTCACAAAAAAACAGCATGTGCACTTTAGACGCCTCTCGAGCACTCCAGAGAGATAAAGCACTCAGGACTGAAGCAGCACACTACAGAAATCTGTGAAAACTGATGGAAACAGAATGGAACAAGAAGGCTCAAGATAGACCTCTAGTGGCTGATACCAAAACACCAGCATTAGTATGGCAAGCCGTTTTAACATTTAATCTATAAACCACACTAGTAACTAATTTAACTTTACTAGTACTTATTTTTTAGATACTAGTATCTTTTCCATTAAGTACTAGTACTTATTCATTAACTACTAGTGCTTATTCTTTAGGTACTAGGGTCTTTTGTAAAGTTACTAGTATTTATTCATTAGATACTAGTACTTAATCATTAGATACTAGTACTTATTCATTAGATACTATAACTTACTGATTAAATACTAGAACTTATTTATTAGATACTAGTACTTATATATTAGTTACTAGTATTTATTCGTTAGATACTAGTACTTATTTCAATACTGACTAGTAACTATCATATTGTTACTAGTAACAAATGTTAAATTTTTGCCATTGACTTCTATGGGGATCCGTCATTGAGATATCAACTATTCAGTTTTGACTAGTATGTAGTCCACTAGTGACTAGTACTTAATTTTTATGTACTTGTAGTTATTCATTAGGTACTAGTACGTAGTTTTTAGATACTAGTACTCATTCATTAGATACTAGTACCTATTAAATAGACACTAGTACTTATCTATTAGATACTAATACTTATTTTTTAGATACTAGTACTTATTTATTAGATACTAGTACTTATTCATTTCATACTGTACTAGTGCTTACTAGTACTCATTCATTAGATAATAGTACCTATTAAATAGACACTAGTACACATTTATTAGATACTAGTACTTATTTGAAGTGTTACTAGTAAGATTTTTTATTTTACTAGTAAATTTTTTAATTGAACTCTACTGTAGCCATTTGGACTAGTCATAACATAAGATGAGTAAAAAAGCAGATCTTACTAGTAATTGTTACTAGTAGTAATTACAAAATATACTAGTCTCTAATAAATAAGTACTAGTACCTAATGGATAACTATTAGTATCTATTAAACAGTTACTAGTATCTAATGAATTAGTACCAGTATCTAATACATAAGTTCTAGTATCTAATGAGTGCATACTAGTAATATTTAAATAGTCACTATTGCAATAATTACTAGTCAGAAATGAAAAGATGATATCAAAAACAGAATAACTACCATTCCCTGTTCATTTGGAGATATCTTCAACCTCATAAAGAACTAGTGAGAATGTATTTGGAGATATCTAATTTAAACAGATCAGTACATAAACATGAGTACCTCTCCACTGTCCAATCAGAGTCTACATGGTAATACAATATGTTAATATGCTGAATTAATTTGATTGTTAAGTAGGGATAACTGGCTTTGTATGTTAGCCTATCTTGTTATTGGCTATCATGAAAACACAAGGAAAGATTACAAACCTGGTGTCCAACAAAAATATAATGATATGTTTTAGTCCAAATTCACTTCACAACATCAGTCTTTGAAATAACATATTTTTGTGATCTGACATGGTTTCATTGAACAGAATGAGGCAGAAATCATACGCCACTTTATATTATTCTACAGTGATAAATGTCCATTAACATTGCATTTTAAATACACTTTATTCTTATAAAAATACCCGAGATGGCTTGAAAAACAAAGATAAAACCTTATATTCTCGCAATCATTGTTTATTTTCTTCATGTTTCATCAGTAAAACGTCTATCTGCTTGTTATTCAGCTACTAGGCTACATCTATAGCAAAAGCTGAATGTCTGTGCTGAACATTAATGTAAAAACATTCAGTGTCTGTAGCACCAGTGCTATATGCAAAAACAAACAAACAAACAAAAAAATAATTAACGTACAGCCCAGGTATGATATTTATTGTTTTTACTGGAGGAAAAAGGAAATTAACAGATAATAAAATTGGTGTCTTATCTCCATCCTGCCACCAGAGGTCACTCAATGACTAACAAACACATTAGGCTACTATTAGGCTACTATGTTTACGAAATTGCAGTGTTTATAAAACTGACAAAAATACGTTTTCTATGTGCTTGTGTACAAATAATTGTTTCTTTTCTATGTGGTTTCCTCAAAAAAGTACATCCATCTCCTTGTTTCCGTTTCCTGTCTAATCTCTTTCCTACATGCTGCTGGCTCATTAACATTCAACATACAATTACCATACTGGGCAGAAATGCAAATTTATAAAGTACCAGTATCTATTAAGTTCAGGATATCTCTGGTCTAAAAAGTTACTAGTAACTAAAAATAAGGACTAGTTCAATTTTTTCTTAAAGCTGCAGTCCGTAACTTTTTTGTGTTCAAAATTTACAAAATTTATATAATAAGCGAGTACACCATGAATCCATTTTCCAAACCGTGTTTTTGGCTTATCCTGAATCGCTACGGTACACCTATAATAAGTGTTTATATTTGGACTATTTAGACTGGTTGGGGTAGGTACCGCTGCGGAGTAGCCCAGTACCTGCATGATTCGTCACAGACATTAACAGAGAGGAGTAGCTCCGGCTACAATGTTCTTCCGCAAGACGCACGCAGTTCTGTTTATTAACTTCTAGAGCACCAAAAGTTATGGACTGCAGCTTTAACAAGAAGAGTATAATTAAATACTAGTCACTATTGGAATAAGTACTTCTAATAAATAAGAACTAGTATCTAATGAATAAGTATTAGTAACTTTACAAAAGACACTAGTACCTAAAGAATAACCACTCGTACCTAATGAATAAGTACTAGTACTTAATGGAAAAGATACTAGTATCTAAAAAATAAGTACTAGTACCATGAAAATAGATACTAGTACGGCTTATAGATTAAATGTTAAAACGGCATTCCATAGCATTAGTGCTTTTTACACTGGTGTCCTGAGGCATGATTATGTCATGATAGTGATGTTCCCCATGCTCTTTTTTATACTGAAACGATCCACGATTTACTTTTGGATATATTGTTGCTAGATGCACACTTACAGGAAATCGTTAAATGGATTGTACACTAAGAATTATAGCTTGGGTTCCTAATCTAGGCATTACATTTGATATCCCAATCATTTGAATCATAATTTGAAAATGCATGTGACAAGACATATAGCTCAGTTAGTTAGCTGAAAAATGAATATATTCTTCTCATAGCAGCCCTCGGACACAATCTTAAGACTTATGAGCCTACACAAAACCTCGACTGAGTAGTACAGCGCTTCAACAGTAAAGCATCTGTTATGACCTTGGAAGCTATATATTACATTTTAACATCCTAGAAAGTTATGAAAGTCCTTTTGAGGGGCATAAAACAGGACAATGTCACTGCAAATGATGCCTGCACAGGAATGGACTACATTTTAAAATAAAATAAAATAGAAAAGTTATATCAAATTGTTATATTTTTCACAATATCCTGTTTTTACTGTATTTTTGATCAAATAAATGCAGCTTTGGTGGTTAAAAGATATTCTTTTGAATAGTATTGTGCATTGCTGTGGCTTCCCTAAAAGGTGAAATTCACTTTCAGTCAGTGATTTAAATCACACACTTCAGTGTGGCATGTCTGTTGAAGCATCTCGGGGTTGTGGGTTTGATAGCATTTAGCATACAGCAGAGAAAAGTAATGCTTTATGATGCTTTATGGTGGAAAAAATGAATCTGATGGCAAAACATTCATTCCAGTTTACTTAATTATATATCTATTACAATTCTGTAGAATAATGTACAGTACTGACTTGTCGAAGCCTCAGACAGATGTTTTATGACACATACAAGGACAAATATTTCTAAAAAAGAGAGAGAGAGAACCAGCAGTTCTTTGAAGTACTCTATAGGTCATTCCCATAATAGAAATACAAATATACAGTAAAAATTATATAGAATCATGCTCTAACTACTTGATTCCCAAAGATCAATGACCCTACATCCAGTATCATAATGAATAGTATGTCAGTTCACCAAGACCAAGCCTTTACACTCCCATTCATAAAACTATGATAGCTGCTACATAGAAGGACTGTGGTAAAGCTTATGCACATTTTCAGTGGAAATGTCAATTTTACAAAATAACTGGAAATTAAGGTTCTGTGTGAACCGACAGCTCATGATGACATTGTATCCAAAGTCCTTTTGCAGTCTTTTAAAACGAAGAGGTCACTTCATTATGGAGGCTCGACAGCGCAAGTTCCCTTTAGCACATTTATAAGGATCCAGCTCAGTCCTGTCCCACATCTTTATCCGTGGTTTTGCCGTGGTTTGGTCGATTGTTTAGTGCAAGCTGCATTGCCCAGATGCTCAAAGGCCTCATATAAGCGAGAGAGCGGTAAATGCCTTTCTCACAGTATGCTTCAGGAGTCTGGAAGGCCATTCCCATTCGCTCCCACACAGAGCGGTAACAGCCTTCTGCAGTGCGCATTCCCTCTTCTATCATGCCCTGGGAAAAAAGACAGCGGGTTGTATTAGGAGTTAATTAAAAGACTGACTTTATCTGGAACCTGGTGATACGATCTGAGGTTTGATTACCTCATGTATCATTGTAGCTGCTAATCCGTACACTACTCCCACCCACACCTCATCTGACTGGACACTGGAACGATCAGGCACACCCTCTGGCCTCATTCCATTCACCGCACCCATCTGCCCGCCTGCAAAGCTCATAACATTGAGGTCAAACACTGACTTCAATGCACTACAGATTTTCTCCTTGGGAAAAGCCTGCATAGAGAAATGGATGTGGAAAATTCTTGTTAGTTCCCATCCAGGACAGCCTACTCTTCCTCCAGAACACTGACCACTTCTGGAGTGCAAGTGACCCACGCAAAATTAATGTAACAGCATTTTATTTATTTGTTCATTTTTAATTTTACTTTGTAAATCTTTACAATAAGGTTCAATTCTTTGCTGTTAGGTATCATGAACTAACAAGGAACAATACTTCTATTGCAATTCATATTAATTCATTTCAATATATATTTTTAAACATTTCAATTTGTAGAAATTAACACAGGGCTTTTTTGTTGCTTTTTTTTTTTTTTAAGAAATTGATCATTTATAAACATTTATAATTTTACAAAAGACTGTTGTTCTTCAAACTATCTGCTCATCAAAGAATCCTGAAAAAAAACTGCATCTTTTCCATCACACTTCATTAAGCAGCAAAACCATTTCTAACTGTGATGATAATATTTCAATGCAATAAAATAAAATAAAATAATAATATATATTTTTTAATATATATACACCTTAAATGTAATAAAAATAATTCACATTATTACTATTTTAAAGCATTTTTATTCAAATAAATACAGCCTTAACGAGCATAAGAGATTAGGGTCTCTTAAGGCAAAATCTTACCTACCCCGAACTGTTGAACAGTAGTGTAAATTTATGTTATTTTATGACACCTAATGAATTAATATTAAGGCGCTGAACCATATTGTAAAGTGTTACCATTATTTCTTATGTTAATGAATTCAAAAATAATTTTTAAATGAACATTAAGTGGTACAAATACAACCAAATGTTGATCATTTTAAAACATGCTTGTAAAATGTTTTTCAGACTGACCTGGCAGTCATCGTCCCCAAGTCCAGACGCCCTGAGAAACCACTGGCCTGCACACTGGTCCGACATTACACTGTTAGACAGGCTCTGTCCACTGCTATCGTAGTTGTAGTATTTGCCTAGTAGAGAAGGAGAAAAACACTTGACGGGGGGAAAATGAATGCATTCCATTGAATGTGGTTGCTGGAAGACCACTTTTAAAAAAAAAAATAGGCACTGTGCATGCTTACACTCACCATTCCACAGGAGTTTGTCAAAGGCTGCTCTTCCTCTCTCCAAAATATCTCTGTAGCGTTGATAAACAGACTCGCAATTCAGCACACGTGCCATTTTACACATCATGCACACTGACGCCAGCCACAGACCACCACAGTATGCACTGGAAGACCACACAGGGACACAGAGAAACACAGCCATAACAAAACTTCTGTCATGATACAGGATTTTAAAATATAAATTTAAAATAAAAAACATAATTTGTATATTCTGAGAAATTTGAAAATATTTTTTCATTTCAAAAAAAAAAAAAAAAACTTCCTGAGTCCTAACCTGGGTCCTGTCACCTTCCATCCATCATATGTCTGGTCTGCATAGCCAGAATTTTCTATCAGCCCGTCACCATCCTTATCAAATTTCAACTCTGTTTCCATAACAGTCTAAATAAGCCAGAACATCAGATATTTGGGTAATGTGTCTTAAAACACTTGGAACTTGACAAGTCACATTATACATTTGCAAATACAGAGGATATCATTTTACACAAAATACTAAAATACAATACAGAAAAAACTCACCTGGCATATGGGCCACATATCCTTCAGATACTGCTCATCCTGGGTCAGGTAATAGTCTCGGTACACCTGCAGCACAAACTTCAAGTTCAGATCCTTCCAGTCAGCTGTATCGTGGATCAAGTATGCATTGGCACGAACCCATGGCTCATCATCTGTTTGAAATCAAAGAGTAGGTTTTATTGACATTAATAAAATGAGGTGAATCATTTTGGAAAACAAAGAGATATGGTAGCTACAATTAGACAATTCAAATGTGTTTCTCATATTTAACATTATGCTAAAAATTTCACTTATGCTACAAATCTCTTAAGAAAAAATTATTATGGGGTTCAAGATGATGACAATTTCCATTTTAGGTGAACTTTCTTTCTCTCTTTGACAAATGTGACGTGTGACTTCATGGTATCCTATTATGCACAACTCACCAGGGTCTCCAATGTCGTGAGGTACAACACCCTGTGTCTTGACTGGTGAGTATCGGCCATTCATTAGATTTAACCTCTCTGTAGGATCGTGTTGAACGACACTACCAGCTGAATATGAGAGAGAGAGGAAAAAAGTACAATTAAATGAAGAGAGGATGCAAAATAGTATGAGAAAAAAATCTGCAAATGAATTTAAAACAAAATATTCAAAATAAATAATTAATAATGAATTGAAATACATTCAATGTTCAAATGTGAGCTTAGTTTACCAATATCATACTGCACACTCAGAGCCAGCTTGGGCCAGAGCATGATGAGAGCGAATGAAGCATAGAAGTGCACATCATATGTGTTGTACATCCTGTACTCCTGACCTGGAGCGAGAGACACAGAATGTATTTAGCACCTTGATTTAAACTTTAATGAACGTTTAGTGTATAATGAACAAGGATCTAAAGTGTAATTCTAAATTTAATCTAAAACTATTAAAATTCATAAAATATCAATTTTAGATTAAAAATTTTAAATGAAAAAAAAATTAGAAAATGTTACCTTGGCAATTAACAAAAATGAACTACTTTTAGTTGAAGTACTAAAATTACTAAAAGTGAAATAAATTAAATTTAAGCTTTATAGGCCTGGTTTCACAGACAGGGCTTAGAGACTAAGCCAGGATTAGGCCATTGTTCAATTAGGACATTTAAGTAATTTTTATAAACGTGCTTAGGAAAAAACATTACTGGTGTGCGTCATGAGACAAAACAAAGGCACTGATATATTTTAAGATTAGTCAGTGCAAGTTTATTTCAGCTGCAACAGTTTAGACTTACATCTTAGTCTAGGACTAGGCTTAAACCTTGTCTGTGAAACGGGGGGATAGAAATATAAAAAAACAAGCTTTATAGTAGGCTTGTGACGGTGAGGAAATTTTCCCACCGGTTAATCGACGTGTGACAACACCGGTAATACCGGTATCACCGTGGTGGTGGTGGGTCTGAGTTTTCCCTCTTTCCCTCACTTTCCTTCGGTTTTAAATAGCCTGTAGGCGCCTGCGCATGTTACTTTCACTTTTAATTTGCAGCAATTCGGCATCAAGCAGTTGTTTGTTTTTAGTTCGTTTGAGTTTTCCGTCTTTTCCTCACTTTCTTTTGCTTAAATGGCTTATAAAAGCTCCGTGCACGTTTTACTTTCACTTTTAAATTAGCGGCAATTCGGCATCAAACAAAATCCAAAAAAGATCATAGAACTTTTATTAATGAAACGAATAAAAATACACCATGCTATATGTCTAATATAAAATAACAAATAAATTACAAATAACTTACATTTGAGCTTTTCCTCACTTTCCTTTGCTTAAATAGCTTATAAAAGCTCTGTGCGCGTTTTACTTTCACTTTTAAATTAGCGGCAATTCGATCAAACAATGTAGAACATAGAACTTTTATTAATAAAACAAATAAAAATACACCATGGTATATGCCTAATATAAAATAACAAATAACTTACACAAAGTTTAAATAGGTATACAAAACAAAAAATCAGTAAAGAGTGAGGAACAAATAATTATGAAACGTAGAACATTTATCAGCAAAACGGATAAGAATGTTTGGAGGTACGGACGGCATACACCTTGATGCAAATTAATGGGGAGGGGGAAATGTGCAGTTTAAATAAAATAAAAATCAGCAAATACTGTGAAACCAAATAAATGAGAAACAAATGTTTAAAAAAAACTTCCATTATTACTTAGATTAATGGCAGAAATCAACAGGCTTTTCAAATTCCAAAATATTTTTAAAACAGGCGCTTTTACATTTGGTTTTGAAACTCTGCTGCCATGGTCTTGTCTTTTTCACCTCACTCTTCTTGTCAGTCAGCTCGACTCACTCTCCTCACGTGATAAATGAAATCTGATCTGTGATGCGCGACTGTCGTTCGTTCGGTGTGCTGCATTGAGCAGCCGCGTTCAGTTTTAATTGTAGTGTCCTCTAACTGAACTAAATCATTTTTATTACTATAAAAAAAATCTAAACGACGGTGGGGGACGGTGCCGCGGTGGCAAGTGACGTAACCGGTGTGGCGGCTTAACACCGGCATCACCGCCAACACCGTCTATCGCGGCAAGCCTACTTCATAGTAATATAAAAAACAAAAACTAATAAAAATGACAAAATTACTAAAACACAAATTAAAACTGAAAATAAAAAAATAATCTAATCCAAAACTTTAATGAATACTATAATAGTATGTAAATAATACTAAAATAACACTGATTACAATTCAGCAGCAACAGATTTCCTCTCAGCAATGCTGGTTATATTTTTTATCATGGTTTTTTGTACATGGCATACATAATTATTTACTCAAATAAAATGTTATAAACCTGTTTTAAACAAATCTTGAGTTTAGTTTGCAAGTTAATGTTGAATGTTACAGCCCTACTCTCTTACCCTCCAGGTAAGCGAATCGGCCGTACTCTTTGACAACTTCAGGCTGGGCTGGAAGCCCCCCATCCTCAGGACGAAGCCCACCGCTGATATCAGCGTCCTCTGGAAGCTCCACCCACACGGTTCCACCATCCACAACAAAGTACAGCTCATTAAACAGAGCGGATTTATACCAAGCCGGAAGAGACCTAGAACAACACAGTGTTTAACTCTACCGGTGGTGAAACATACACAAAATGGATGTTGAAATACATTAAGTGAACATTTATTTCACATTTTCAAAAAAACAGAAAATGTGGTTTGTCCAATGACAAGGCTGTCAGTGTATTTTGTATGACGCAACAAAATTTTTTGCCAAGCTGGCAATGGATATCGCCAATACTCCTAATCTCAAAACGGCCAAATACCAACAGATTAATCAGCCGTGCAACTGAAAAGAATAGCTGCCTTATGTTGAAACAATAGGTGGTCACCTAGAATTAGTATGTTGCATGTGACTGGACCAATACCACTTAAAGCACACAAAATTCATTCTGTATTTAGTGCACTCAACAGTATGAAGGGCACTGTTGAAACAAAATGAGTAATACGTGCAAAATGGCATATAAGGGCTACTGTTGTCTATGCACGTAATGGATAAATCCATGACTCTTCGGTTCCTTTAAATAAGTAGTCGAATGTATTTGCAGGAAGGACGACTGCTTGCTTACAAATAGGCTTTTAGATGAACGATAGTCACACAAATGAGCCGCATACAACTTGATTAACCGATAGGACAGGCTGACATTCCCTCAAGCTTGATATTTTTCATGGGAAAATGACATTTCTTTTTACCCGTCCTGTAGAATTGGCTTCTGCCACTCATCGATGCTCTCCTCCCATTTATTGTAGTGTGTGAGTGCGTAGTGAGACAGAGACGGGGCAGCATCTCCTTTGGTGCCGTAATAACGTGTGTATCTCCTGAAACAAACACCACACAAACAATGTTATTATTTCATCATTTCAAATGCAATTATATAGTCTATAAACAAAATGAAGCATATTTCTAGGACCATTAAGATCTTCATATAACAATTAAGCACATTTCCCCAATTTCCATTAACGTAATGCAATAAAGTCCCATTCTCATTAATGTAATGCAAACTAAAATAATGACATTTTTTAATTTGTAGCATTTATGCATCATTGTCTCCTGGATTCTCTGAGATTAAACAAATTAGCATAGCTCTTCTAATATGAATGTGTAAGGAGCACAAATTGTTGACTCAAACCCTTCCTTTCATGCAGCTTGTAAATACTACTTTTTTTAATCACAGCCACACCACTACCTTTTAAAATTCTCATGAAATTGCATTAAAGCACTGTCTCCTATTGAAACAGGAAGTATGGCATGACATATCAAATTGTGTCTCTTTTTTTAAGCCCTTAGTTATTTCATAATTAATATTTTTCTCAGGTAAGAGAACAGCTGTAAATCAATAATGCTTGTATCTGTTAACAGTCATTTTTGTCAACATTTGTGACTATAAAAGCAATGTAAACTATCATTCAAAAACTTGGAGTTGATAAATTTTGTTCATATTTTTGAAAGAAGTCACTTAAGCTGCATTTGAAATGGTAATATTGTAAAATATTATTACAATTTTTAAAAATGTATGTTTTAATATATTTTAAAATGTAATTAATTCCTGTGATTCCTGTCACATCATTCTATTCTCATTCTAATATGGTGTTCATGAAAAATATTACTATCAATCTTGAAAACAGTTGTACTGCTTAATGCTTCTTTAGAATACATTTATTCCAAGATTATTTGACGAGTAGAAAGTTCTAAAGAACAGCATTTATCAGAAATAGAATTTAATGCATTCTTGATGAATAAAAGTATTAATTTCTTTAAAAAAAACATCTTACTGATCCTAAGCTTTTGAACGGTAGTGTATATAGATTAAAAGACACAAAAATGTTTTTAATCACTTCATAGGGTTTTCTGTGACACCTATTTTACACACATACCTAAGAAAACAAATACTAGGGTAACCTGATCCATAATGTGTAAAAGAGATTAGAGAGCAAGACATAGAGCATATTATGTGTCACCACTATACATTGGAGATGGCAAAAAACAACACTGATGATTTTTTTTTTTCAATCGTTAAAATATTTCTGCATCATGGTCTTACTCATCTGGATTCACTGAACTGAAACAAATTTTCCCTCCATAACTTATCATGCTGTTCACATTAAAAATATTGATGACTCCTGTTGCTCTACACAGACTTTTGTCCAATCAAATGCTCTCTAGAGTGAGAATGTCCCTCCCACTAACAACCAACCAGCAAGTAACAAATCATTAATCATGACTGTGATGTATTTATCATTTATCATTTGTCCTATTCTGTATATACACATACCTTTCATATATTCTCTCTCTGGAGCCAAATGTGATTTTTGGCATATCCCAGGCCAAACTGAACTCCACACTGTTGTGACTGTTAGCAGGCACCGAGCAGCTCACAGCCAGGGCTGCCGCCACTTCCTCCCCTTTCTCTGTGGGTGGGCTAGAGTCCTTAGGCGAGTCGAGCCGTCCATCAGTCATGAGGTCAATCCACAGAGCACTACAGGTTCCCTTTGGGCTAAACGCCGTCTGGTGACTGATCTCTTGGCCAGACTAAAATAAAGTAAAACTTTAAATAAAGAGAGGAACAACGACAGTTCTGTCTCAAAACCAAGAGGGCAGCCTACCTAGACAGATTTTTTCAGTGGAACATAAAAGAACATTATCTGAAGAATGTTTTAACCAATTTTGTCCATAAAATGAAAGTCAGTAGGGTCCAAAACAACACTAAATTCCATCAACATATCTTTATCAACAGTTTAAGTTGTCTTTAAAGTCTTGTTTCTCAATAAAATATTTAAAGAGCTCTCATATGCTTTACATGGTATTAGCAGTATCTTTGCATAGTTTATTGTGTTGAACCACAACAATCAGCCACCCTTACAAAGCTCTTATTTGCACAGAGAAACAGGAGCTCACACAGTATAGCGGTGTGATGGTGAAACCTGTTTAGCAGAGTGGTGTTGGCTGTGCACTGTGAGTTGCTTTCATGCATTTACTACAGGCCAAACCTGCTGCTTCTAGATTTACACTGATGCATTACCTTTTCTCTTGCAGCTATACACAGAGTGTAAGGGTTGACAGGCGTCTGGTGATGTAGTAACACCCCAGACACAGGTTCTCCGTCTTTTTCAAGGTGAAATGGTTCATTCCAGTGGCCCCCACTCTTATCGTCTTTATGGCCAGACCCATTAACCATCGTGAACATGATGGAAACATCAAGTGCGTAGTCATTCTTATTCTCAATGTCCCACACAAACACAGCCACAGGAAGACTGGAGTCCTGAAAAAGAGAAAAACTACAATATTGGTATAAGTAAAGTAATATTCGGAATTATAATAATTTAAAATAACTGTTTTAATGTATTTTAAAATGTAATTTATCCATGTGATGGCAAAGTCGAATAATCAGCAGCCATTACTTTTATCAGTGTTGAACAGTTATGCTGCTGTTTTTGTGTAAAGGAAAGTGTCATAAAACATATATGAATTATAAATAAAAGCAACAATGTGCTTTAAATATCAAACACATTCTAAACAGCTTGTCACCTTGTAGTCGTGAGGGATGACAGGTGACACCTGCCTGCAGGTGAGAGTGACATTCTGGCCAGGCAGGTGGTAGACGGTCCAAGCTCGTGGGTACAGAGCATGGTAAAAGGCGTATTCACCACAATAACCCCAGTTCCAACCCTGAAGAGTCGGGGGTCGCTCTGTAGACAACACCTGCTGGTATACTGTCTGACCACCCCTGCGCAGACACACTGTAAACTAGGAGATAGAGGGGGTTAAAATAGACTTCAACTAGGTGAAGGGTAGATCTGAACACCTGCATATACTGTATAACAACACACACTTGCCCAGAACTGTGTTATACATACAAACAGAGTCACAAATTACTAAATACTAAACACTTCCGTTCAAATGTTTGGGGTTGGTAAGATTTTTTTTTAAATGGTTTTGAAAGACGTCTCTCCAAGGCTGCATATATTTTATCAAAAATACAGTAAAAACTGTAATATTGTGGAATATTATTAGTGATGGCAAAGCTGAATTTTCAGAAGCCATTACTCCAGTCTTCAATGGCACATGATCTTCAGAAATCATTCTAATATGCTGATTTGGTGCTCAAAATCATTATCAATGTTGAAAACAGTTGAATAGAAAGTTCAAAAGAACAGCATTTATTTAAAATAAACAACATAATGAATGTCATTACTGTCACTTTTGACCAACTCAATGTGACTTTGCTGAATAAAAGTAATAATTTATTTCAAAAACTAATCTTACTGACCCCAAATTTTTTGAACAGCGGTATGGATTCTTCAGGTATTTTACTGGATCACACTAGTTCTTTACCTGGTTAGCAATAACGGTTTTGTAGTGGTACATTCCAGGATTTAGTTGCCACCGGCAGAAATCTCCCCTCCATCCACGTGTGATACTGCCTCCACCAATGCCACCAAGAGGAGCACCTGCACAAAACATGTCCTCTGTTACACTGGGTCATTTTAAAGGGATAGTTCACCCAAAAATGAAAATTACATTAATTACTCACCCTCATATTGTTCCAAATATGTAAGATATTTGTTCATCTTCGGAACACAAATTAAGATATTTCTGATGAAATCCAAAAGCTTTCCGACCCTCCATAGACAGCAATGTAACTGAAATGTTCCAAGGTCCAGAAACATAGTAAAGACATCGTTAAAATAGTCCATGTGACATTTTTACGAAGCTATGAGAATACTTTTTGTGCACAAAGAAAACAAAAATAACAAATTTATTCAACAATTCTTCTCCTCCAAATCACGTATTCCGTCATTATGGAGAGTACCACGATGCATGCGCATTGCTTTTCTCTGCGCGTAAACAAGGCTCAGCGCATGCGTGTTCTACATCAGCAGCCCCACACGCATGCGTTGTTTACGTGCAGAGGTACTCCCGATAATGGTGGAAGACGTGATTTGGAGGAGAAGAATTGTTGAATGAAGTTATTTGTTTTCTTTGCACACAAAAAGTATACTCACAGCTTTGTAAATTACAGTTGAACCACTGATGTCGCATGGATTATTTTATCGATGTCCTTACTACGTTGCGTTAAGCCCCATTCACACCAAGAATGATAACTATAAAGATAATGATAAAGATATAGTTCTAAAAATCGTTCTGAATATTAAAGAATAGCAGAGTCCACACCACAGCTATAATGATAAAGGCACAGAGAAACGACATCGTTGGAATCACTTTCAGAACGATTTTTTCCAGCTGATGAACGATATGAACATTGACAGCCAATCAGAATCCATTCTGCTATAACGAGCTTGAGAATTTAAAGCAGCAGACGCACGTGTGCTTAGAATAAACAGACAATATCGTCCGCGTTTTTGGTGTAAACAGGGCTTTACTGTCTATGCAGGGTCAGAAAGCTCTCGGATTTCATCAAAAATATCTTAATTTGTGCTCCCAAGATGAACAAAGTAATTAATGGGTAATTAATGAGTAATTAATGCCAGAATTTTCATTTTCAGGTGAACTATCCCTTTAAGAGTTCTGTTGTTGCTTTGATGTTTCTGTTTGTCTTTGCGCTTACCATAAATTTGTCTCAGTGGTAAAGCCCGAAACATATCAATAAAAGGAGCCTTCTTCTCAACCTGGGTCTTTCTGTACCACCATCTCAGATACCTGCTCAGACAAAGTAAGGAAGAATTCACTAAACTGGCCTTTCTCTCTGTCGCATGCAGGTATAGCCTTGAACTAGTATTGATGAACAGTGAAGTTGGGTAACAGAGTTTTTTCAGTATATTGGTAATGCATCTATGTGCAAAAATCACACTTGGATTTCTTAATTGGTCTATACAGCTTCACAGCAACGCTAGTTCTAATAATGAACTTCTGTTTTACATACACATACTACATCTCCATTTTAGTCGCTCCCAAACCACTCCATCCAACTCATTCTTTTCTGTCTCACTCATTCTTCTGCAATAATGCACACACAGCTGTTTTCAGTCTTGTTGCACTCAGCACAAGAGCTCCTAGAAACAGAGACTGATTCACACAAACATAAAGGGCAGATGGCATTATGGGATAGAATGAAAAAGCACTGAACTGTCTCTGTCCTGGATATAAATGACTTTTTGTAGTGATCACTGATTTAGTACTGAAGATTTTCCCAATCAAAATCTCTTACATTGCACATTTATCTGAAAAGAGCAACTTTTATCTCTCCAGACTTGCTCATTTATTTATTTATGCTTGTTAAGTGAACTGGAATTATTTTTTTCACTTACATGTTGTTATGGAATGATCACTTGGCAAGATTATGTTGTATTAAAGGAAAATTAATAAAACAATTATTACAAAAATAATATAGCATTTTTTTCAGATTAAAAAACTGCTAAATTCACCTACTGTGGAGGGTTTCAATGCATGACTGCATATGACTATCACAGACGCCAGCCATGCCTCTATGCTAGTATGCTAGTGAATAATCAATCAAGTGTGGTGAAGGTTGAGCAACATGATTCATGAATACAGTATTCACGTACACATCAGAGGACTGATTGTATAAATGGGAACGTAGAGTATAGATTTATAAAGCTCATGACAGCTGTTGTGTCAAACATTAACGTGGAATAAAACAGCACACAGGGTCAACATTGACTGATATCGACACTGATTAACCAGCCTCAGCGGACAATTCCATGCAGCTGTAGTGTGTGATGTTGGAGATAAATTAACAGTTCACTAACAAATAATAACAAAAACAAAATCCAGAATCTAAACCCAGGTCAACAGCTATCAAGCCGTTTATAGCAGTAACATCCAAAGGTCCATACAAAGGGAGGAAGTTCATTGAAATTTTTTAGTTATAGTGTAAAGGCCCATTCACACCAAGCACGATAATGATAACGATAAAGATAACGATAAAGATATAGTTCTAAAAATCATTCTCAGTATTAAAGAATAGTAGCGTCAACACCACAACTATAACGATAAAGGCACAAAGAAACAATGTCGTTGGAATCACTTCCAGAATGATTTTTTCCGGCTGATGAACGATAAAAACACTGACAGCCAATCAGAATCCATCCTGCTATAACGAGCTTGAGAATTTAAGGCAGCAGACGCATGTGCGCTTAGAATAAACAGACGATATCGTTCGGTGGTGTGGACGCTAATATTGTTATCTTTATAGTTATCTTTATCGTTATCGTTCTTGGTGTGAACGGGGCTTAACAGTCTAGCTAGTTAGAGAGGAAAACAGCCCCACCTGATCCAGGTAAATACACTTGCTACACAAGCCTGCAACTTGCCTGCAGGTAACCCACAAATGATCCACATGCTCAGATTTCTGGTTTAACTAGTATATGAAATGCAATAAACACAACGAGCTGTCTTTTTTATGAAGATATTATCAGTAAACACTGGTTGACTAAATAAAGCTGCTAAGAGCCAAGAGGAGAAAGGTTTAGCAAGAAGAAGGGAATGAAAACATGTCCGTCTGTGGTCAAAATATAACCACTGAACAATAATTCTTGTTCCTGTTTCAACCGTGCATATTGGTATAGAGCAAAAGGCCATTGAGATGTGTATAATGGTCTATTTCGGCAGCTTTTGATGTAAACATATTCTATTCTTTAGTAATTGTGTTTCCTGTAGATGACGTGAGGACTAATAAATGAATGACCAAGTGGATCTGAGGCTCTTCTGTTGAAATATGATTTGTTAAACATACCTGACCCCTAAAGAAACATGCTCGATCATGTTGGACAATGAGACATCTTTGGCTTGAAATGGTTTCCGCTTCTCTTTGAACTCGTGTGCAAGGCATATCCGCCATCCATCCTTTGGGACACCAAATCCTGTTTCTGTAGACACATACCGGCTCATCAGCTCAGCCAGAGACGTGCTGTCATTTAAATCCATAGTAGAGCTGTTGGATCACCAGTCCAAACCAAAACCGTAAAAACTGGCTCCCTGAATTCTCTGAAAAAGAGCAAAATTGACAAAAGTGTTAACGCATATAGAATATTTCCTTTGTTTAAGGGTAACGCAACAGATAAGCTTAATGACACAATGACATCTTGCCTAATGTGTTGTGCAAGTAAGCGTTGAGATCACATGTTTGATCTGCATGGATGGGCAGGTGATCGACATACGAAGGCAAAGTTCACCTGTCACCAGGGTGACGGAACGACAGAGTTCAGTTGCCAGCAACAACCACGGGCTGGAGATGTAACCTGATCCCTTTCCTTTTAATTAAATAACAATAGCTCCTTCATTTCACCCCTGGGCCAGGCAAATCTTTTTTCTATTTGGTAGAATTCACTTGGCCAAACAAATAAGATATCTGCTCCCGAGCCCATCCCACGTCAAGATGTTTTGACATACTTTACTGTACTTAACAATTAAAGCCATACAATGTTACGACATAATCTACTACACTGAAATTCAATGTATTTGCACTGAAATAAAACAATAGAATAATAATAATAAATTATTATTATTATTATATTATTAGTATTATTATTACTAAACCATTTTAATTTCAACAGCAACACCAAAAAAATATATTTAGCTCTGTCCAATACTAAATCCATGATTTCCTCCCCATTTTGTATCCTGTTTCCATTGTGGTGTAGTTTTCCATTTCCATTCCATTTGTTTTCATATATTATTTTATTTACAAATTTTGTGATTTTAGTCTATTTAGTAATTTTCTATTTTTGTATTTACAAAATTACTTTTTTTGTCTGTTTAATTAATTGCTAGAAATGTGCAATTATGGTTTTACATTTCATTTAGACATGGCACAAACACTGATCAGTGCTCCAAAATGCAAAAATGCAAACTCACATACAGCTCATAAAAATTAATTCTATAAAAATTAGTAAGCCTAATTTCTGAGACAGATGAGCATCATGTTATAGAAATTAAGCACTTTTTGTCTTTTTGCTTTAAATACTTAATACTTCATATTCCTCCCTGTTTTGCAAAATGCAGCACCATTGCAGAATCATACTCCGGCAAGACATTTAATGAAAGTGATGTTTTAATGTCCAATATGCGTTTGCACCCATTCTCATCGCCCCATTGTTAACGTCTGGCTACTTACGTCACATTTGCTTTTAGATTGCCCATGCATAATTAATATTCTCCTGTTGTTACTGTTTCATCCACGCAGTCCACCAGAGGAGTGTAAATCTCTCTTACCCTTGCCTGGGGTCTGCGTGTCAGTGGCGAGATGCACTTGTTTTGAAGCTCGCCAGCATGATTGTCAGTAGAGCCATCCGGTGTCCCTGCTGCTGCTGCTGCTGCTGCTTCCACCTTGTTGCGGTTGGATCTTGGGAATTTTTTTCAAAGTGAACAGCAAAAGCTAAGCTTTAGAGACGAAAAGCATGTAACGTTATACAGCATTTATAAGTTCCCGTAAGTAAAGAACACATTTTCTTATGCAGAAGAGCACACCACGAACTCTTAATGATGAACCGGTCAAAGCCAGACATCAATTTCCCAATGCTAGAGCAGTACAGTAGGGCCTTCTGTTGGCTTATACCAATGAGCTCACCGTCGGGGAGGTAACGTGCAGAAGAGTTTCGTCATTTCAGTATTTTCCAAAGAAACGCAAACCTTTTTCTGTATCTACTTTCTCTTATAAGCCATCTCTTGACTATTTAAAATATTAAATGTTACACTTTGCTGAACTATTTTCTTCTGAGGAAACCGTGCCACCCCCGTGGTGATTTTGGATGGGACTTTTACGTCACATTTGCCACGGAGCCAATGATCGTGTTTACTGGTTTATTCGAATCGGTTCTTTTGAACGGTTCAGTTTAAAGAATCATTTCAAAAGCTATTCAGTAATTCGTGTAAGTCGTTATGTTGTTTACCCGGTATTTTACGTATTCTAGTCTAAATGTTCAAGTAAAGCCATATCTAAAACACATATTGCTGTTTATTATGTTTTTCAATTAACATTTTAAAAGCTTTTGTTAGTCGTTGGTTTAAACGATGGCATGTTTGTGAAAATGTGAGCTGAGAAATATTCTTTTCTGCCCAAAATTATAAATAAATTTAAGTATCTCTTAATGTAAATGCAAATTTTATTATCTAAACTTTCTTTTTGAATTATAATTCTCGGTCTATTTATTCATAAAGCTTTTACTGGCAGCTTCTGAGTGATCAGGGGGGTTTTTTGGACTGATTGGCGAACAAATCGTTCAAACAGTGAACATCTTGAACTGATTCATTGAAACGAATTGACTCATAAGAATGATTCGTTCACGACTTGGACATCGCTATACCGGAGTTAAGAAAAAGATTTTACATCCTATACTTTCTCATGACATGTTTTACTGAGTAAATCAAAATAATATGCATAACTAAGATTTTCTAAGTCTAGTTCCATGTCATGGGAGCGTTTGCTTTTGTGTTTATGAATGTAGCCTGAACAACATTTCGGAAAAACTCAGGGAAACCTTATAATGGCCAAGACAAGTCTCCGGTTGTTTTGTTTTTAAGTAGCAGGAACATCGCCGGCTGCACTTTTCTTTTAACTTCTGTGGTTAGGAATACGACGTAGAAAAAAATCGACGGGAAGAAATAAAAGAAACAACTGCGAGGTACCGTAAAGGGAACAAATAAAAGAATGTTATGACTTCCTGCTAGTAAAGTAAACAATCGTCGTTGTGTCAAGCTGCACGACGCCAGCTCTTTAAATATAAATATGCTGCTCTGTAGCTACAGTCAAGCTTTGCACATATTTTCCTGTCAGAGGCAGAATAATTAGGAAAGGCTTGTTTCAGTACATGTGCCACTGCTTAAAAGAATAAGAATAAGCATAAGATTAAATATAAATCTCTCAAAACTAAGATATTCTCCACAGTGCATGATCTACTCTCTACCCTGCCAAAAATCTTAAACCAGTTTGGTTTGGTGGTCTTAACTGGTCTCCTAGTTTGGAAACACCTCTAAAACCAATAAACCAACTTGTCCAAGTTGGGAGGCCAGAAAACCATTTTAGGCTTGTTCTAATATATATTTTAAAAATCATCATTAAATAAGTAGCTTGCATATAACCTTTCTGTTTTTCTCAGATGATTGAGGTGGTGGCATCAATGGCACGAGGGCCTGTGTTTTTGGCCGGGGAGGTTTTAGAGTGTCTTATAACCTTCACAAACCCTATGTCACATCTGTCTACATCTGCCAGCAGGTAAAGAACACTGGGTTCCTTTTTGACATATGTGCTGTGAGTTGTGATTGAGTCTGTTCACCTTCCACAGTGAGATGTTGGCCTGGGCCAGTGCTCAGATCCACTGCCAGTTCCATGCCAGCGAGAGCCGTGTGGCTCTACCCGCTCAGGGCACCAAGCAGGACGTCCAAGCTGAGAGCAACACCGTACTGATACCAAACAGAGGTGAAAAATGAGCAGCTTATACCAGACTAGTTTTACTTAACTTATATTGTTACATCAAAGATAAGCAAATTGAATAAAGATCAGTTTTTGTATAACATATTTAAAATTGTGTGGTTTGTATGTCAAGTCACCTTTATTTATATAAACCACTTTACGCAACAGATTGTTTCAAAGTACAGTATTATTCAAAATTGTGTCAAATTCACAGTAATAAACAGGGAAAAAAACAGAATCAATTATGCAAACTACTTCAAATAAACTACTTCAAATAAATTCCCTCAATACGAAATTCTGCTATAAAGCTCCAGTCGGTTCAGTGCTGATTCATTTTAATTTAATAACTGTGTAATATTCATCAATCAATATCCATCCATTATTCATCAATAATGAATCAAGTTCAGTTCAGTGATAAGTAGCTCCACTGAAGGCAACGGTAATGTTATTCAGCTTGAATTAGTTCAATGTTGACTCCGTTTAGTTCAGTAACTGTGTCAACATTGCAAAATTTGAGTAAGTTGACAAGTTCAATTCAGCTTTAAAGCCTCTCTACAGAAGACAATAGTGTCATCATCCAGCTCAATTCAGTCCACGTTTTGTGTCTGTGCAGTCAAATGTCACAAGTTGCAGTTGGTATTTTTAGAAGCAGAACAGAACAGTCAGCAAATTCAGAACAGAAACTATTCAAAATTTTGGCAGTTTGAGAAAATACTGTACTAAAAGCAAATGTTCAGGTTGTGGAAACTGGAAATAGTTCTGCTGATGAGGATGCTGTACTTACCTTATGCTGAAATACACAATTATGCAATATTAAAATAACTTTCTACTT
This sequence comes from Tor tambroides, assembly GCA_021397915.2. NCBI lineage: Eukaryota > Metazoa > Chordata > Actinopteri > Cypriniformes > Cyprinidae > Tor > Tor tambroides. The sequence continues at coordinate 167,073 of JAFVLL020006672.1, forward strand.
ATTCTAATTCTAATATCCAAAAATATATCCAGCACAAATTACTGTACTTTACCACAAGGTTGGTAAAAACATGCTGGGCAGAATAATAACCAAATACAATCTGCCAAACTCACAAACATTGTTAATTGGGGAAAATGCGGAGTCACTTGAGTCAGATACCCTATAAATTTCAAGAAACCGCTGATGATGGCTGACAAAGCACATGAAGATCAAGCAGTGTAATAATTTCAACTGCTCACAGACTTCCTGTTGGCACTGTATGCTGGGAACTTGTCAACGTTTATAATCTCTCCATTAGTTTGGTGTTAAATTGAGGAAAGGGAAGTGGTGTGTGGCCAAGTATGGTGACCGATACTCAGAATTTGTGCTCTGCGTTTAACCCATCCAAGTGCATGCACACAGTAGTGAACATACACCCAGAGCAGTGGGCAGTGCCCAGGGAGCAGTTGGGGGTTCGGTGCCTTGCTCAAGGGTCTCACCTCAGTTATGGTATTGAGGGTGGAGAGAGTGCTGGTTATTCACTCCCCCCACCTACAATCCCTGCCGGACCTGAGACTCAAACCCATGACCTTCGGGTTACAAGTCCAACTCTCTATCCATTAGGCCACAACTGCCTTTCTTGTCACAGTAAAAGCCAAATAGTTTGAGTCTGTAGAAAGTGTGCTTGTGATGAGGATTAGACATTCATTTCAGATTTGTTAATTTATCCAGCTTTCTGTAATCTCAGATTTATTCACAGGAAACCTCTTGATTTTAGAGGAGAGATTACATGATTTCCCTGTTTCTTCATTGATCCAGGTGAACGAGGGCAGTGTGTGCTGGACACACCACCTAAGATCTTGTTCTGTGACCTTCGCTTGGATCCTGGAGAGAGCAAGACCTGTAAGAAGCTTAAAATAAACCAGACACGGATTCAGTCATGTTTAACTTTTGGTCTAAATGATCCATTACATTTTCTTTTGATAAGCGCTTGTGTTGTTTACATTGTTTATGCCCTCACAACATCAGTAATAAGAAGTGAACCCCTTAATCAGTTCAGAAAAACTAATTCCTCATGACCCAGATAATGTTGATATGCTGCTAAAAACTGGTTCATGGCTCAAAACCAACAGTCAGCTGGCCAAAGTTCAGCTGTTCAGTCATGTAATTGCACATTATACCTGGTTAATGTCATTCTGAACTACAGGAGACAGCCACATGTAAAACAAATCTCTGCCAAATAATGTTTTCCCCTCATTCAGATTCCTATAGTGAAGTTGTGCCCACTGATGGTCCACCCAGTTTCCGGGGTCAGGCAGTGAAGTACGTGTACAAGCTCACGATTGGCTGCCAGCGAGTCAACTCACCCATCAAGTTACTGCGTGTCCCTTTCAGAGTTTTAGTGCTTCATGGTAGGTTGCACAAATGGTCTCCTTTCTCCCTTTTAGTCTTGCCCATGCAAAGCAGAGGCTAATTTTCAGCGAGCTGCATTAGAGATGCATTAATCATTTACCACATGCTTTTTTTTATTTTAACACTTAAAGAAATGTGTGATCTTTTTAGAAAATGTGTGAATACTTGGTTGTTGAATAAATTAACACAAATATGCCCGTGAATAGAGTGTCTCCACATTGTAAGAAAATGTTGTTTTGCAGGCATGCCAGAGCCTCCATTTCCCCAAGATGAGGAAGTGGCTCCCTCAAACCCCTTCCTGGAGGAGGAGGAAGGAAGCAGGAGAGATACAAGACCGCTAGAAAGAGCCCTGGACATGCTGATGATCACCACCTCACGACGATGCCCATGTGCGTGAGTGAATGTGGGAAGGCTTGTGTCTTTGAAAGAATGTGTGTTTGTCATTCATCTGTCTCTTATGTTATGCTCCTCTGCTTAGATTTGAATTCTGTGTCAGTTGTGAATGTGGTTTTCCTTCACAGATATGTTCAACATCACAAACGTGCGGGGAAAGGTGGCTAAGTTCTGCATCTTTAAGACTGTGTACAGGCTCGGGGAAGATATTATTGGCTCCTTCACATTCTCAGAAGGGGATATTCCATGTTTACAGGTATAGTATACAGTACAGGTCAAAAGTTTGAGGACGGTATGATTTTTTTACTCCATTTCTTCAGTCTTCGGTGTCACATAATACTTCAGGAATCATTGTAATATGCTGATATGGTGCACAGGAAACTTTTATTTATTATTAATTAATTTTGAAAACAGTTGAAAGCAGAAAACTGCTTAATATTTTTGTGAAAACGGTGATGCTTTTTTTTCAGAATTCTTTGGTTATTTTAACCTCGAAAGAACAGCATTTATTTGAAATAAAATTCAAATAAAAGGTCTTTACTGCAAAAGTCTTTACTGTAACTTTTGAACAATTTAATGCATCTTTGCTGAATAAAATAATTAATTTAAAAGACATATTGACCCCAAACTTTTGAGAATGTAAATGTTTCATGAAGTGCTCCTGGAATGTTGATGTGTATTTATATCTGCTTAGTATTCAGTGAGTCTACAAAGTGAGGAGGAGGTCCAAGAGCAGTACCAGAGACGTCCCGGCCAGGCTGTCAGTGTCACCGGTCATGGCCGACATCTAGAGTCCTGCTTGCACACAGCCTCCAACCATTTCTCTCTCCCTGTACCCCTCAATGTCACACCAGGATTCACCACAGATATAGGTTAGAAATCCTGCACTCATAAGATGTTGTATGTTGAAAGTTGGATAATGTAGCTTTTGGTTGACTTATTTATTTCCGGTTCATCTTGAACCTGAAGTTTTAAATTTGTTATCAAATATATGTGAGTATATGTGTGAACACTGATAAGGCAACATTCTCATTCAATGATTTTATTCTCTTCCCCAGTGACGTTAAGATGGCGTCTGCATTTTGAGTTCGTAACAGCGCGGGAGCCAGTGGAGGCGCCGGTGGTTCTGCAGAATCAGTCAGAAGTCACAGTATGGACGGGGGCAGAACATGTGGATGTGGACACCTTCAGTTGGGACCTTCCAATCAAAGTGCTTCCCACAAATCCCACACTAGCTTCATATGTTTCACAGTTCACAGGGACAAACAGCATCAACATTTGAGTTGTGTTGGTGTTTGTGCAGGGAGATTATAAAACTAACGAGTTATTGTTGTGAGATGTCTTGTTAGCAGGCTATTTTAAATTCAAAGGTGGCTTATATTTGGAGTTGTTTTATTGGTTTTTATCTTTTGCTGTGCCATGAGTTGACAATTCTTTATTTAAGCTACTTCACATTTCAGCCTTGACCAACAGACTGCTTTACCTCCTGTAATGTAAAGATTTCTGTATTTATTGTCTATATTTCATTCGTATGCTCCAAACTATAATGACAAATGGTTTCTATTGTATTTCAGTTCTCTAATACAAGCTATTTTGTACCATTTCTCTATATGCAAACCATAACTGAATAAAAGTGTTATTGAGAGGTTTGATTTCTGGTGGTTTGATTTCTGAAACAGTTGTCCCACCTGTATGAACTACAATATGTCCTGTATTTCTGCTGTAATTCTGACAAAGCTACTTGTATTAAAACCTTTTTATTAATTGGAATTTATGAGTCCTGATAGATTAATAAATATATAGGTTTATAGTATGTTTATGATAAGTTTATAAACTGCAATTGATTCTTGTCGTTTTAAGAACTCTAGTTTCTTAAAAACAATAGGTACAAAGGGGGGAAAAGAAATAAGTTTTTAGCTTACATCTTGATTTTGTGTTAGATTTACAATCATTTATTAATTTGTAATGATCATTTGTTAATTTGAATACTTTTAAAGTCATCCTGTGGCCACCTTGAAAGTTCACTGAGGCTACTGAGAACCACTGTACTATTGTAATTTTTTTAGAAATTAAAAGAATGAGATGATTTTTCTATACATATTTATTAGAGAAAACAATGTAAATATGAGACAGTTACATATAACAACAATTTTATTATCAAATCAAAATATTGCTTGTCTCATGAAGAATTTTTTTGTTGTTGCAACTATTTAACAGGGAATATCCTTTTAATTTTGCTCTCAGAGCTTAAAAATATCTTGGCTATTGAGGCAATGAGCTGTAAAAGAGACAATAACAGGCCATACAGTGCTAATATTTAGTGTTATAGTTATGTGATAATAGCATGGTAGAATAAGCACAAATGAATATAAACAATGCACAACATTCCATACAAATATAAAACTTCCAATCTGTCTCTCCAGTACATTGTTCAAACGCATAACTCAAAAGAATGCTTTCCTTCCCTACATGCTATACATGTCAATCCACATCCTCTTTGCCTTTAAATTGAGAACTTAAATGGTTATGTAATGGTTATGCTTTGAGAATACAAATGCTATAGAAGTAATATTGCATCTCACGTAATAGTGAGACTGATGTTAGCTGACAGGCAGGTGAATTGTGGTTTGAAGACTTCCTCCATGCTAACCTTCTAGTTTCATGTTGAGTGCTCCATGTCTTGGATCAACATTGTTCTCTTCTCCAGGAATGCAGGGCAGGCGGGGATCAGAGGTCATCACCAGTGTGACCTGGCAGGTCAGAGATTCAACCCGAACTTCACACCAGGGAGGAAAGTCCACAGGCCGATGCACACTGAAATCGAGCGATTGATTTAAATATAAATTAAAATTAACTGTGTAGCAACAAGTACATTCTCCAAAATAAGGGTTTTCACAGCAATGCCATAGAAGAATTTAAGAACTTTCAGTGAACAGTTCTTAAAGGAACCATTTATAGTAAAGATTTTAATCATCTAAAGAAGCTTTTTACATTATAAATATACCTTTGTGCAATGGAAAGGTTCTATGGTTTCTTAAAGGTCCTTCTTGGAACCATCACTGCCAGTCAAAAACCTTTATTTTCAAGAGTGTAATTTCGGCTTCAGTGCACCAAAATAAAACATAAAAATCTCAAGATTCCCATTCATTAGTTTCTTTTATTTATTATCCAAAATTTATGCAAGATGTTACGACTCTTACGTTTCACAGCATCCCACTCCCACGGGGTGCAGACAGGTGCACTGCACACAGCCCTGCTCCATCCAGCTCTCTCCCATGGAGTACTGCTTCCCATCATACTCGCACAGAGCTGTGAAGAGAGACATCGAAAACACTGAAGATCAAGTCCTGAGAGTGCCTGATCAACAAGTGCACTCCAAATAAAACTGATTTAGAGTAAATATCATGAGACGGGACACCTGGTCTCACCTTGAGAGTTGAAGTGGCACTGCATTGGTGCTGCTGAACATTTCATCCACACCAAAGAGGCCATGAAGATCATCATCACACCATGTCTCGCCATGGGATCCATCTGAGTTGTTCGATCGCCCTCTGAATTGTTCTCTCTCCTCTTTCGCACCTTCATTTATACCCCCTTGCGTTCACGGGGACGGGTGTGAGGAGTGGTTTACCCCCTACCTGAGGTGTGTTTCTGGGGTGGGGGCAGGTTAGTTAGGGGGTGTGCAGAGGAAAAAGCTGTGGCTTGGCACCACTTGCTCTTTCTCTCCGGTGATTGCCATTCTCCGCTCCACTGGGCATGACCTTGAAAAACTATAGAAATTCTGACACATCCTGGGATGACTAAGAGAGGTGGGGAAGAGAGCTGGAGAGCAAGAAAAAGCAAAAAGTTGACGCGAGACAGCATGCTGAACAAATATGGATAACATGAGTTGCCAATTAAAGATAACAGCCCTTCATTTTGAAAAAAAGCCCTAATTTCACCTAATTTGATGATGCTGAGTTAAAAAGTATAAAACTTTCCATCATGTCCAGTTTTTCCCTGAAAATAATAAAAATGTATATATATATATATATATATATATATAGTAGGCCTATATGTATCCGCTTTAATCCAGTTATCAAAATAACAAAAGCAGTGAAATGCCAAATGTTTCTTTTTTAATGACAAAAAGATGTATTGAAAATGTATAAATTAACTTAGAATCTGCAAAGGAGTGTAAAAATATGTTCAAAGACTCCATTAAATGTCAAAGAGGTTTATGTAAACACGAGTTTAGAAATATCCCCCCACCCCCGCCCACACACACACACACACACACACACACACACACAAACTGTCCTTTTCTGTTACTTTTTATAGTAAAACATCCACAGATGTAACAGAATATATCTGGCATGTTTCTGGCAATTCTAATTTTTCAATCTGGATTAGGCATAAAGTAATGTCAAAATCATTCATATATGTCAAAATCGGCTAAGAACTAAACAAATAGTTGTCACTGCTCAAAGGAAGATAGTTATCTTTGTGGCATATTACCACACAGATTTTTGGTGATTAAGGGATATTACAAGACTTCTTGACCTTACAAATAACTGTCAAAATCAAAATTGCTAAAATGCTAAAAATGCCACAGAACAATACAGGCCCTATTATGGAAACAGCACCCCAGAATTAGTAAGAAAAAAGTGTTGGATTTTATTCAGCAAATATGATGCACGGCAGTGTAATCACCCTAGAGAAAAATAAATATACTAAAATGTATTTGAAATACATTTATTTCATGCTAAGTATAATACAAATATATTTACATTAGTGGTGTCAAAATTAGCGCGTTAATGCAGGCGATTAATTTTTTTCAGTTTAATACGTTAAAAATATTTAACGCAATTAACGCAGGGGCGGGGCTAGTGTTGGCCACCCCTCTCACAACTGCTGTTTCTGTCACTTTTTCTTTTGACAAGAAGTACGTTTACTCAGTCGCAGACCACCTTTATGACCACATCAAACGTTTCAGACGCGCGCTCCAGCTTCACTTCAGCTGCAGGCGCGAGTCAAACAAGCGCGGAAACGGTACTGTGCTCACAGCGCGTGTGGCGCCGACTTGTATCATCTCATATCAAAGCGCGAAATAAACTACGTGCATGCAATGTCGTGGTCAGTTAAGGCATGAAGTTACCAAAAAGGCGATTAAAGCTGCCTTAAAACTGTGCATGCATGGAATATATTTTATATGAGTCACATTTAAAAACATGTTTCTGAAATGGTTTTCAAAACTGTCCTGGAGCAGCCCATCACTGTCTCCCTCATCTAACACACCCGATTCAACTCGTCAGCTCATTAGTAGAGATTTTATGACCTGAAGTGTGTCAGAAATGGTAAAAAGAGTTGAGAGAAAATATGATGCATCTGCGTCGTTCAGCAGCGACAGCTCTTAAAGAAATAACAGCCAAAATAACCTAATAACCAGCTGCTGAGATGTCTATTAATCAAAGGAAAAAGAGGAAGAAAAAAAAACTTTTATAGCTTTAAGAATTCATCTATATTTAATTTAGAATTTAGTGTTTGATAACTTCAACTTCAATTTCTATATATTTCTGCTGAAGGGCACAGGTAAATATGACATTTATTATAAAGGTTTTTTTTGTGAAGACTGTTTTAAGTTCACTTAAATTACAATTTATTTTTTAAGTCTAATAAATTGTCACAGTTCACAAGGAACACTGAACGAGTAGACACAGGAATTTATCAAAACAAGAGTCTTTAATATCCAACAAGGTATCACATCAAGGGAGCACATGCAGGGAAGACATTCAAAGACCGACAAACGCAAACTGAAAGGACTGGACCTTAAATACACAGACAATTAAGGGACTAATGACTAGACACACCTGGGATCAAATTAACAATCAACGAGGGAGAAACTAGGTCATCAGTATTGGTATCAGTGATACTGGCCTTCAATCATAAAAAAAGATGCCATTAAACAAATATTTAAAAATATATTGTCTTTATGTTGTTTATACATTAATTTGGAGATTGAATGTGGAATTATTGCAATATAAAAGTATATTTAAAATCTTTAATGTTAGGTGGGATTAATCGCGATTAATCGCGATTAATTTCAGAAAAATGTGCGATTAATTAGTTAATTTTTTTAATCGATTGACAGCACTAATTTACATATTTATGTACTTAATAAAAATACTCTGAAACTGTACTGTTGGTATACTAAACTAGTATACTTAAAGTCTGCTCAATTAGGACAACTAGTAATACAGTTTAATTGTGCAGATGTAGTGCTGAAGTCCAACTAAAGATGTACTGAAGTATATTTGATTGTCTAAAAGTGGAACTTTTATTATTATACTTCAGGTATACTGTAAATATCTTGCATTTAAAGACTGATATTATTCAAAGATCATACAATCCTCATCAGAAATTACATTATAACACATTTTAGGCTTAATATTAAGAAATGTGCATTATGCACAAGTAGTACTCCAAATAAAGTTTTTTTGAAATACAAAGTTCTAGCATGAAACTCTAACTAAATCTGGCATCATGACATCATCTTAGGCACAGCTGATTGGCTCTCGTATCGGTAGCCAATGAGCACACTGCTCAACATTTAAATATATGACTAGTGCTTGCTGTATCAGTTGCAGTGTGCTTCAGAAACTCTCCACCTTCCCCAGCTCCACCTGTATAGATCTGCTACGGGGTGATTCATGTATGCTATATGGGGGATATATTTGCAGCAGCAGTATTTCTTACATGCTCACAGCAGCATGTTGTGGATGTATTGGCAGTAGCAAGTCTCGGTAGCAAATAGCGAGTAGCAGCATAGCAGATCTATTCTGCCAAGACAAAACACATTAACATTGTCATGTACATTACCATGCCAAAGCCCCCGAGAGTTGTCATGACAGAACTATATTTAGTATGAAATAAATGTATTTTAAATATATTATTTTTTTAATAGGGCAGTTTTCATCTGGGTTGTTGTGGATGCAGCTAATAAGATAACATTCAGTTTATTGTCAGAATGTCACCTCAGATACATCCTGCTCACCTAGTGGTTCTCAACATCAACAAATGGTTACTAGGTGATCTTCAAACACACAAACACAGGCATCCATCACAACTGTGGTCCTCAGGTTGCCGTGACCTTGGTCTGCTTCTTTGGACTGAGCTCATGCTGATGATGTCATGGCCGCAGTGACCTCACGTGGGTCTGGTCCAGCTGAAGATGTTCATGAGCAGGAGGAAGCTCATAAAGGCAGAATTGGACTTTTATTGCACAACTGCTGCAGGTGTGTGTGTGTTTATGACCAGAGAAGATGAAGATGTAATATTTCTGAACTGCTTTTTTGTTGTTAAGGAAGGATCGTAGGTAGGTGTCGAGCGCGAGGGATTAGGCTTTGAGCGGATGCCGAGAAGGTAACGCTCTTTGAGCCAGAACCAAACATTACATACTCTTTCACACATTAGCTCATCTCTCGTCATCTTTGCTATCAAGATGGAAAAATTTGCGATAGAAGAAACGGGCAATTTCCAAGGAGGCCCTAGGGTACCACAAAGTCTGTTTGTAGCATTCACGCCTGTGTCACCCCACAGTAGTCTGAAAGGTGTTGAAAGCTCCTCCCTGTGTACTGCATGTTGTACTACTGCTCTATGGCACTGACTAGCGCCTCAGTTTGGACAAAGTGACTCACAGTCTCTCCTCTCCTCTGCTCTGGCCATGCATTCTGACCATGTTCCCCTCTGCTTGAACGTTAGAACTGGTGTCGTATTTAAACATTTCCGCCTCATAGGACATGATTTGTGTCCAATAGGAGCCGAAAATTTGCCAAAAGACCATCGGGCAAAAGTTCGCAATTTTTGGTTGTCAATTAATCTTTGGTTATTGTCGTTAAATGGAAGAAGTAACTAAAAGTGCTGTTATGAATAAGTCTATTCAGCAGGTACACTTGATTTTTGGCAGCACATTTTCTGATTTAATGGTAAACCTTAGGTAACCTTTGCCACTGTTTCCCTGCCTGTGTCTTATGTAGCCAATCTGTAATACAGTTCTAGGAAAAGATTATTTACCCAGAACAGAATTTTAGGAAATACGTAAGAGAGTTTTATTGCTGAGAAAATGACTGAAATACGAAGATGGGTTACATGTGTCATCCACGAAAATGGACAAAACATATTATTTTGTGTCTTTTTTAAAAGGAACAGAATTTTTCTTTCTTTCTTTTTTTATTATTTCTTTCTTTTTTATTTTGTGTACACTACTAAAAATTCCAGCACATTTGTTGTTACACATTTAAAATGTCACCTTTAAAAAATTCCCTGCATTACAAGTACCACTGTTTGGGAATCACTGATCTAAACTATTTATACCTACAGTATAAGCATTGTTCAAATGAGCCTCACATAGTAGTCAATGTGTTTTTTTTTTTTAAAGAATTCTTTTGAATCAATCTATATATTCTATGGAGGCATTTTAGGTTACAGTTTACAATGAATTTAAACTTCCCTATCCATTTTATTAAAAATAAAAATGAATGCAAAAATGCAATGCACATAATTCAGATTGATCTCACACACACACACACACACACACACAATTGGTCCTTCAGGGGGTTCTTTGGGGTTTTTAAGGTGCTATATAGCACCAATGCCATACAAAGAACCTGTTGAGTCCCTGTATAGTTCTCTAACTCTATCTTAGTCTCTTAGTTTAGTTGGAGAAATGATTAAAAATGAAATTAAAATAAAGTATATTTCCTGAAGATAATGTGGCTCTCAACCGTTTTGCCCCCAAGGCCTCCTATATATTCCAAGGCCCTCACATGAAACTTTTTGACCTCAGAAAAGCATGAAAGTGATTCAAAACAGCTTTTGCCATTGTAAAAGGCAAGTAAATTCCTATTCATCATAGCAAACATATGAGAGTGGAGTAACATATCTAAAATGTAAGGAAGAGAATGGGGCTCCTCTTATAGAGGCGGACAGTAACTAAATAAATTTACTTGAGTATTGTACTTAAGTACACTTTTTGAGTATCTGTACTTTACTTGAGTATTATTTTTTCTGGAAACTTATGACTTTAACTTCACTACATTTGAAAGGCAAATATTGTACTTTTCACTCCACTACATTTCTATCAAAGTAGAAAGTCGTTACTATGTATGGTATATGGTATATATTAGACACAATATTGTCTGATTTTGCTAAATTGTGTTAGTGAAAATATTACCTATAAAGCCACAGAAGAACTGTTGTGCATCTTCTAATAAAACACAATATAGGTGTTGGACTTGAAGCATCACTGCACAGACTGTTCTGTGTATGACATCAAAGCACAGCGAGAGCGATTAAACAGCAGTTTTGAAATTTTTGTTTTGATGTCAAATAAGTCTTGCTGTTTTGCTTTTTTGTGAAAGCGGTGTTGCTGTTGTAAAGTTATATAGCTACAGTTGTGTTGCTGGGTTTTGAAGCAGGTTTGATTTTTTTTCTCTTCCTTATCACTCTGTATTTACAGGATTTCACTGTCAACTCTGTTCAAATGTGGATGAATTGCTACACATAGATGTGTGCACACACTGTCAGAGCTGTGTGAGATCACTACCATCCTGCTTTTGTGTTGGTGGGGGTTAAATAATAAATTTTTAAATGTTAAACGTTTAATAATTTTTTTGGTTTTGTTTTTTTCCTCATAGGTTTTTAACATTCTAAAAGCTCTTTATTACAAAGATACTACAAGCTAGTCAGTGTATTCAGTAGGTGTATTGTAAGTTGCTTCAGAGGTATTGCAAATATTACGTACAACAATAATAAAACAGTGCATTGACATTAAAAAGGAAATTTACTGTTGGTACTTAAGTACTTTTAAAAGCAAGTACGGTGACGCTTTATTTTAAGGTGTCATAATACAGAGTAATTACCTAATTAAGTACTTAGTAGTAGCCGTTGTACTTACATGAAATAAAATGTACTTATCATGTAACTAAGTTATGGAACAGCCTGTAATTACAGTTTGTAATTATGTACATGTAATAAGCAGCTACTGTTACACATATGTAACAAACCGAGTCTGTTACACCGCTACTAGTACATTAAAGTACAATCTTGATACACTTTATTTTAAGTAGCTTATGGCTGTCTAATATTCTATAATTTTAATGTAATTAGAAAGGTACTACACGTATTTAAGCTGTGTAATGGTGGGTTAAATCAAACTAAGGTGCAGCTGGATAAGGTGTACAGTATAGATACACTTGAAGTACACTTAAGTACAATCTTGATACACTTTATATTAAGTAGCTCATGCCTGTGTCCTTACATTTATAATTACGTTGTATAATGTCTGCAACACATGTAACAATCTTTTGGTCACATAAGTTGCTGTGTAACAGACTCAGTCTGTTACATATGTGTAACAGTAGCTGCCTATTACATGTATATAATTACAAACTGTAAGTACAGGCTGTTCCATAACTTAGTTACATGGTAAGTACATTTTATTTCATTTAAGTACAACGGCTACTACTACTTAACTAGGTAATTACTCTGTATTATGGATACCTTAAAATAAAGTGTTACCACAAGTACTTCTGTACTTTTACTTAAGTAAAAATTTGTCTTTACAACTTTTACTTGTAATGGAGTAATATTTGACCAGCAGTATCTGTACTTGCACTCAATTAATGGAGTTGTGTACTTTGTCCGCCTCTACATACAGTAACACCATTTGACAAAGGTGCTGTAAAGCACCCTTAAAGATAGAAGCTATATAGCACTTGAAGTGGTTCCCCATTATTATAAGCCAATGAACTCCTTTTAGTGCTATTTAGCACCTTTTTTAGAGTGTACCTGCAAACATTTAATCCATAATATAAGCAATTATTGATGGGTCGTAAGCAATTCCTGAATATACAAGTTCAGGCCTGGTAAGGTCTAGCCAGTGGAAACCTTCATCATCCCAAAGAGTGCAGCTGCCCTTTGGCTTCAACTCAAAGGAATGTGGCTTTTAACTTGGGAGCAAGGAAGCAGAGCCCCCTCTGTGAGTGTTCGGAACACATGAGGGGTGGCAATGAGCCTTATCCTCTTTAACAGCTCTTGAGTCCCGAGCGGAGGATGTAATGGACTGCGGTCCTGTTCTGTTGTGCAGTCTGACTCATCACCATTTATTATATAACCACACACTAATGTGCAGGGGGGACCCAAAGTTGCACTAAGATTTAGGATGTGAGTGATCGAATGCCAAGCTGTCAGCAAATGTAAATTAAAAGCAAGAACAGCTTGTTTTCTTAATCTTTTTATTGGCTTGGTTCTTTTTCTGCCCTCACAAACGAGGGCAAGAAACACACTTGTGTGAAGAGAGATGCGGTTTTTAGGAAGTACAACCTATAGTGATGCCTATACACAAACATACCAATAAAATGTTCATTGCATTGGAGAACATACTTGGAGAATATTACGTTCATGCACCCAAAAGACAGATAGCAATTGCAAATGACTTGTCCACCTGCTGTGCAGAATGGTTGACAAAGGCCATAACATACTGGTTTCACAGCAGATCCAACTATCTCTCTCTCTCTCTCTCTCTCTCTGGCATTTTTTTAATATATAGAGACCACAATGGATTGCAATTTAAATAGATTTCAAACAGATTAAAAGCATAATTTTTAATTTTCAATTTTTGGGGGATTTATGAAATACAGTACATAATTAAATTAATTAAATATTTAAATAAATGAAACTAATACAAAAAAAAATCTATGATTTACAGTAATACGCCTTAATTCAGTTTAAACTCAGAAATTTGCAAACAATTGTACTCAATGTACAACTAACATGCAATTCAAGAGGACTTTTAAACGCCTTACGAAATTTGTCCTGTTTTACGATCCGTTCTTAAACCAAACAGGAAGCCACCGGGATCCACCAGACCAAATAATCAATTTCTTATCCGTTCAGTCCAAACAAGTCGCTGCGGCTATCGAACGATTTGACATCGATTATTTGTGTCTGGTTATAATGTTTTCCTTTCTAAAAGCGGACGCGATGAAGCCCTGGCAGATGCTTATTACAACTTCATTATTGTCTTAAATTAAGACTGCTAGTATTTTTGATCGGCCATATTGGTTTCCATTAATCAGACACAGTTATATCAAGAATATAAAGTGCTGCTAAAAGCAAAAGCTCCAGCAGATCCAGTGCAGGGTCTTTGCTAGAGGCCCTGTGGTTTATCTCCCACCGCCTGAGAAATCTGCATTTATTCTTTTATATCTGTTTTGTTTAATTCACTACGGTTTTTAATAACACTTCATCGATTACTGAAGATGGACACTGACAAATTTAACTATGTGTATAGTTGCGATCTGGACATAAACGTCCAACTGAAAATGTGAGTATGTTTCTGGACCTTAGTCATTGTTTTGATTACAGAACTGTGAAACCAGCAGAATGCCAACAGAGACTGAATAACAGCACACTGCTCAAAGACAAGTCGCACGTATTATTGGAAGATGATGTGTATCATATGCATCGATTTATGTAATTTAATAATATGTAACTTAATGATAAAGTGTCTACAAGTAACTTTTAGATAATGTAGTGCACTTTTATTTTAAATGTAAAGAGAAATCTTCCTTGCATGATATCAAATCGTTGTTTTTGCGATGTTTACCAAAGCGAGCATGGCAACACTGTGAGTCAGAAGAATTAACACGAGTCCAGCGAGAGCTTTTGTGTTTTAGGGCTTTCTTCAGTCTATTGACCTCATTCTCCTTTCGCCCTCGATCTTAACGAGTCTCTGTCCATGTACGTGTGGATCATAAATAAAGATCATAAATGATTCTTCTGACCCGCGAGTGTTTGTCATAACGAAATCGGTTTAATTTCACTGTGTGTTGCATTACGTGGTTAGAAGAACATAAGGAATGAGTCCCGGGGTGCCAGTAAGCAAACTTGCGCAAGTGCTCATCATTAGGACAGTGATTGTTAAAACCAAATGCATGAAGAAGAGCTGTCACCATTTGTGAAGCAATAACGGCCTGACCTTCTTGAAAAGGACATGTAGTAAAAAAATGAATAAAAATTCGGCCCTCTATTTAAGAACAGTTTTAAACAACTTCTCAAACGTTAAAGTGCGTATTGCATATTTAGTGCGTATTTTTCCTGCGCCAAATAGACGCGCGAGAACACTAGTTGTGAACAAGCGCGTTCAGTATTGGACACATCAGCAACACTCACGTTCCCGTAGACTTACACTACCGTTCACAAGTTTGTGTTCAGAACGATTTTATTAAAAGAAAGTTGTACTTTTATTCAGCAGGTATGCATTAAAATGATAACTAATATAAAAAACATTCTATTTTAAATAAATGCTGTTCTTTTGAACGTTGTAGTCATTAAAGAATCCTGAAAAAGCGCAGTTTCTACAAAAATATTAAGCAGCACAACTTTTTTCAGGTGTGATAATAATTAGAACATTTTCTTGAACAACAGATTTCAGATTTCTGAAGTATCATGATGTGACACTAAACTGAAGACTGGAGTAATGGCTGCTGAAAATTCAGCTTTGCCATCATAGGCTTAAATTACATTTTGAAATAAATAGAAAAAAGTTTTTTATTGTAATATGTGCCGGAATTCAGATTTATACATCATCTGAAAGCTGAATAAATAAGCTTACCATTGTGTAGTTTGTTAGGATAGGACAATATTTGGCTGAGATAGAAATATTTGAATATCTGGAATCTGAGGGTGCCAAAAATTCAAATTCAAAATTCAAATTCAATAAAAAAATCAAAATATTGAGAAAATCGCCTTGAAGTCCTTAGAAATGCATATTACTAATCAAAAATTAATTTTTGATATATTTATGGTAGGAAATGTACAAAATATCTTCATGGAACATGATCTTTATTTAATATCCTAATCTTTTTTTCGCATAAAAGAAAAATAAATCATTTTGACCCATACAGTGTATTTTTGGCTATTGCTACAAATATACCTATGCTGCTTGTGATTGTTTTTGTGGTCCAGGGTCACATATTTCCCATATTACTGTTTAATATTACTGCTCAAATCATCAGCCTTGGTGAGAATAAGAGATGTTTTTCAAAAACTTAAAAACACCATCAAAACATATAAAGTGTCATGGAAAAGTTAAGGAAATCATTGATCAAGTAGTTTTGTAACTCTGCTGATTTTTTTGCACAGTTGTTCACCATTAAAGAGGTACAGTATGCAAATTCCTTACTTCAGAAAGCAAATGTCTTGACATTGTGCTGTGTTCTGACTGGGCAGAAATGGTATCTCCTTTCTGTTTGCTTTTGCAGAGGCAGTCTGGAGGGCAAGAGAGAGCAGAAGAGCTATAAATCTCTGCTTGAGGACCCCATGCTGCGATTCTCAGGACTCTATCAGGAGAGCTGCTCTGACCTGTACGTCACCTGTCAGGTGTTTGCCGAGGGCAAGCCTCTCGCGCTGCCTGTACGAACGTCTTACAAGGCCTTCAGCACTCGCTGGAAGTACGTAGATTTATCAGTGGTTAATCTCTGTATATCACAATGTAGCGCACTTTATGCTCATGTGATTCAATAATGAGTCAGAGCAGGAAACCAAACAAGATCAGAGATGCTTTGCTGAGATATGTAGCATATATTTTTGTACCCTATCATCCTCTCGCATACTTAGATATTTGCACAATAAATGACAAATATGATCTTTTTTTTCATTCAAACTGATTTTAATACCTTCAGAGTTCATTTGTTTACTGTACTGAGTCACATATGTTTTGTCACATTATTATTGTTGTCTTCTCTTCACCTTAGCTGGAACGAGTGGCTTAGGCTGCCAGTGAAGTACCCTGACCTGCCTCAGAGTGCCCAGGTGTCTCTAACAGTTTGGGATGTGTATGGACCTGGCCGAGCCACGCCTGTTGGGGGCACTACAGTCACCCTGTTTGGGAAATATGGGTAAGGGTCTAATGTTTACAATTTTGTACATCAGAAATATATCTGGAAAATGTCATATAATTGAGTGCTTTAGTGGTCGGCCGGGTTTTTTTTTTTTAAGCTGTGCTGGGTCCAGAAGTTTTTTTTACCATTCATTTTTCCCATTGGGATTTTTAAAAAGTCTTCATTAAAGAAATCATGTGACTCTGAAGACTGGAGTAATGGCTGCTAAAAATTCTGATTTTCTATCACAGGAATAAATGATGTTTTAAAATATATATATATATATATATATAAAAAACAGTTGTTTTAAATTGTAATAATATTTCACAGCATTACTTTTTTTACTGTATTGTAGATCAAATAAATGCAGCCTTTAAGATAAAGCTTAAGATAATTCTTTTTTTTTTTTTTTTTAATCTTACCAACCCTAAACCTTTGCACAGTAAAAATGCAGTGCAGGACAATTTCATCCCACCAGTCTCTTTTACCAGTCTGATATGTTTGCACAAAATTAAAGTTTGGCATACAATTTTTTTTTTTTTACATATGTTAGTAAGGCAAACACACCAATTATTGCAATTGAATGCTTTGCTGAGTTGGTAAAAAACATTTTGAGCTGACAAATACTTTGGTGTCATACTTTTAGTAATACTTCTTTTCGAATTTGTTCAGAATATATATGATTCATATCTTCACTCCAATGAAAATTTCATTGTCTTCCAGAGTTTAGGGTGCATATAACCACTACATTCAGAATCTGTGATTGTATCAATTCACATTAATAAAATCTGTACATGTTAAAATAGAAGGTGAGGTGTTATTAATTATATAGGAAAGAGATTATTATCGCAAAAGAGATTATTTTCCACAAAAGTTTGCACACCACTACTTTTATACCTTTGTTATTCCCCTTTATCTATCTTCATCTCTGTCACTCTGTCTACCAGAATGTTCCGGCAGGGCATGCACGATCTGAAGGTGTGGCCGGGTGTGGAGGGTGATGGAAGTGAGCCCACTAGTACACCAGGAAGGACCAGCAGCACTCTGGCAGAGGACCAGATGGGCCGCCTGGCCAAGGTCAGTTGATGGATTGGGGAGTGGAGGAGCCCAGCTGAGACAGAAACTGAAGAAATATGCCTGCGGACAGTTACTGTACATGAGGGATATGTTAAATGAAAAGTGGGTGGCGGCAGGGAGGGATAGGTGGATATGCTGATTGTGTTTATAGATTACCAAATTTTTGGAAAGAATGACAATTGAGAATGTTTGTTGTTGCGAGGGAGTGTGCTTGTGTGTGTGTTCTGTCAAAGGACATGTTTTAACTGCCCTCTGTTCCAGGGCCCAGACCTGGAGATACTTAGTGACGTGAGTATGAGAGAAAACAGGACAGGAATGCTGAATGTATGTGTGTGAATGTGTGTGTGTGCGTGTATGAGTGTTGGCTTGTCTCATATATTTGTGGGCAAGATATAGGACAGGGTATATATTTAGCTTGTATAATCTGACCCACATTTTCACAAATAGGAGGAGTATGTTATTTTCTGTGTGTCTTGGACTTAAGGAACTGACATTTTTGCTACTTGACCTCACCATTTTTTTAATTCAACATTATATACACATATTTTTTTTTTGAGAATATATTTGCAACAGTGTAGAGGTTCAGGGGAATCCAAGGATTAGAAGCAATTTTTGTGACACTATAATTGATTTTTTTTTTAAATATGGCAGGTCAAATATAGCATTTTTTATTTTAATTTACAATTGTTCAACTCATTACGACCATGTAAGCTGGAAGATCAATCATGTCTTTAATGTATAACCAGATGTTCACCCACTTAAAAAACAGTCCCACATCAAAAGGAGGATTTAGAAAAATGAACAGACTAAATAAAAAAGATTTTTGTGCTGGATAATTCTTTTAAGTCAGAATGATTTGTTGTGGATACCATTGATAAAGCGTAACTTGTTTTGAAGTGAGAACGTTCTTTGAAATAATCATGAATGTCATGGACGTTTATGCTTAGCCACTAAAACACATGTATGGCTGGTTAAACAAAGTCCTCTTAGACATATGCTGGCCTTTAGATGAGATGTTTTATTGTACTAACTATTACTAACTGTTTGTTTAGAAAGGGCTGAGTCATCTTGGTGTGCTACTTACTTTGCGCTGGCCCCCCCTGAATGTCCTTTGGCTAATGAGCTTTTTGTGTGCTTTTGCACGCTGACACGCCGCTGTCATATGATTGGCTAAAGGATTGTGCACACAACGTCTTAGTTGTGTCTTAGTCTTGCAAACATGTCTGTTTCTTTAAGTTTTCCTCTCTCTTTCTTTGCCTCTCTGTCTCTCTCAGCTAACAAAAGCTCATCGTCAGGGGCACATGGTTAAAGTTGACTGGCTGGATCGCTTGACCTTCAGAGAGATTGAAATGATCAATGAGGTGAGTGCTTGTGGGGTAAAAAGTGTCAAAATATGAAGCCACTGTAATTTTTACTACCTCTGTGTAAAGCTTGATTTGTGAAGCTTGTGTTTTTTATTTACAGAGTGAGAAACGTAGCTCTAATTTCATGTACCTCATGGTGGAATTCCCTCGAGTCAAAAGCGGTGAACGAGAATACAGCATTGTTTATTACGAAAAGGTATATCTTTTTTTCTCTATATTTTTCGATATTAAGTCAATATTGAATCAAAATAACTCTGTTTACTTCCCTGTTAATGCATGATTCATCAAAATGTATTTGCCTTGCTTGCTTCTAAATAACTACTTTTTAGTTGACTAGGCTGTGGTGTTAATGTTAACCGGCCAAATAACTATTAAGGCATTGAATTAGGATATTGTTGTAGAGAAAGCAGCTTTTCAGAAATCTTGCCAATCTTAAACAGAGCAATTAAATTCTGGTTAATGTAATACATAATAAAATTTAGTTAGAAAAAAGCAGTCCCTCACAATTAGCAGTCAGGAATGCCTTGATGGGTAAAAACAAGCCCCAACTTTTTTTCTATGTTACAGAATTAAAATATGTTGTAGATGTCATTTTATGTTGGACTCTAAATTAGTGATAATCAAGATTTTGCAAAGCAGTGTAGTTCACTATTTAAAATTCTTTATCTAATAGTTCACCTTCCTTTATCTAGTACTTGTTAAATTTCAGTGGTTTTAAGCCTCTCTCTTTTTACAGGATGCAGATGAATCCTCCCCTTTGCCGACCAGTTCAGATATTGTGAAAGTCCCCGACCCTCAGATGTGCATGGTGAGTGGAAATCAAAACAAACAAAAAAAAAAAGTCTATTATCTTGGGTTTATGGGTTTGAGAATCTGTGTTGGCACTTGATAAGGTGAAGAATAATTTCTTTTAAAATGATAAAGTTGGTACCTGATGGTGTTGGCATTCTGTTGCAGGAGAACCTTGTGGAGAGTAAGCATCATAAACTAGCTCGTAGTTTACGCAGCGGACCATCTGACCACGACCTCAAACCAAATGCAGCCACGCGCGATCAACTCAATGTTAGTGATAAAGAGAAATAGAAGTGCACAAGAAATCTTCTCAGATGTCTTTATAATACTGTTTTTCTGTCATAGATAATAGTGAGCTACCCACCCACTAAACAGCTGAGTTCTGAGGAACAGGACCTTGTGTGGAAGTTTAGATACTACCTCACCACACAGGAAAAGGTGAGTGAGTACATTTAAAACCATTCGAAAGTTTGGGGTCAGTTATGCTTTTATTTAGCAACGGCACATTAAATTGAACAAAAGTTACAGTAAAACATGTAGAATGTTAGAAAATATTCTGTTTCATGCATGTCAAAATGCATCATAATTTCCACAAAAATATTAAGCACAACTGTTTGCAACATTGATAATGACAAGAACATTTTTGAGCACCAGATCACCTTAGTAGAATGATAGGAACTGAAGACTGGAGTAATGAAATATAAAATAGTAATATGTCACAATATTACTGTTTTATCGTATTTTTAATTTTAAAAATGTAGCCCTGGTGAGCAGGCAAAACAAAAACATAAAAGTCTTACCAACCACAAACTTTTGAAATGGTTCATATAGGTACCAGTTTTGTCCCCAGAGTAACAGGATGGTATCTCAATTGTAGTCTGTGTCCAGGACAAAATCTCATTTGTTAGTGTGTTTTTAGGCTTTGACCAAGTTCCTGAAGTGTGTGAACTGGGATCTGCCCCAGGAGGCCAAGCAGGCCCTGGAGCTGCTGGGAAAGTGGCGGCCGATGGATGTGGAGGATTCCTTGGAGCTGCTGTCCTCTCAGTTCACCAATCCCACAGTCAGACGCTACGCTGTCGCGAGGCTGCAGCAGGCTGATGATGAGGTAAAGTTTGTGTATGTGTGTGTTAGGTTGTCAGTGGTTTAGATACATAACATTTGTAAAAAGATCTTTGTGCGTCAAATTATGTTATGCTTTCATAAGCAGTATTAAGTATACTTAAATACACACACCATTAAAAATGGTAATCTTTAGGTATAACCGACAACTTTTAGAGACAACCGATTCCTCTGTAAATGCATGTAATTCTGATTATCCTTGTAGGATCTGCTAATGTACTTGCTCCAGCTGGTGCAGGCATTGAAATATGAGAACTTCAGTGATATCCAGGGTGGATTGGAGCCTGCCAGTAAGAGAGACAGTCAAGGGGTTCTGACAGAGAGCTCAACAATAGGAGATCTGGACAGGTCAGCTACATACTTAAAGAACATGTGTTTTTTCCCCAAATCAATTATACATTACTTTGCTTAGAATTACAAATGCTTTCAAAATCTGAATGTACAATCCTCAAAGGCAGTTGGAATTCTAAAAAAAATGCAAATTTATAAACAAAAAATCGTGAGGCTTACAGTGATTTATTTTTCAGTTCCCAAATGGCATCGACCGTCACTGTGATGCCTAGCACGCAGAAAGGCAAAGAGGGAACAGATGGTGAGAATCTAGAGGTAAGTGTAAAAAAAAAACCCCCACTAATTTTAGATGCACTGTGGATGTGAAGATTATGTAACAGTGTATGTGACCTCTGTTCCGCAGCAAGATCTGTGCACCTTCCTTATATCACGTGCCTGCAAAAACTCTACACTGGCAAACTATTTATACTGGTGAGTAATGGATCAAGATGTTTTGCAGCTCTGTACTTACAGTATCTACAACAATGTGCCAGTTTTGCCGACTCCATATTAAAGATTTATAAGAAAATATTTGGACATTGTCTTCCACTGCAGGTATGTAATTGTGGAGTGTGAGGATCAGGACACACAGCAGAGAGACCCCAAAACCCATGACATGTACCTCAATGTAATGAGGCGGTTCAGTCAGGCTCTGCTCAAGGTACATTCACATTCTGAACCCACATGGATTACAACAAAGTAATGTGATTAATGTAAACTAATGTTCAGAAGTCGGTATGGGGTAGACCGTGAAGATTGCGGTCGATAAGATTCTTGAAATATTTTTTGAATGAAGTAGCCTATTCTGAACAAGATTTATCGAAAATTCAATAATATTTTGAAATATTATTAGAATTTAAATAAAGCTGAATTTTCAGCAACCATTACTCCAGTCTTCAGTGTCACATGATCCTTCAGAAATCATTCTAATATCTGGTGCTCAAGAAACATTTGTATCATTATTATCAATGTTGAAAACAGCTGCATAATTTAACTGTGAAATATGTTATATCAATTTTTTCAATTTTCAATTTAAAATACAAAAACAAAAAACATGTATCTGAAGGATCATGTGACACTGAAGACTGATGAACTCTTTGATGAACAGTGGCGGCTCCAGGATTTTTGTGTTGGGGGTGCTAAAGGGGGGCTTAACTGTTCAGAGGGGGTGCTAAAAAAAAACTCATTAAATTGAGAGAAAGTAATGAACGCCTAAACTTTAGCTATCAGTTTTATATATATATATATATATATATATATATATATATATATATATATATATATATATATATATATATATATATATATATATATACAGCAGCTTCGAAAAAGGCATATTTTACTTTTTTTTCTGTGGTATTAAACTTCTCATATGCCACTGTTATTGGTAATATACTAATGGCAACTGCCAAATATGACACTTACAAAGTAATATAATTTATGAACGAATATAGAAAAGAGAGAAAGTTGGGATTTTTTCTATTTTCAATTCAATAAAATCTACAATTTTTTTTGTACAATTCATAAAACTATTTCCACACGGGCACACATTGCGGGTGTCGATGATAGCCAGAGATAAGCATCAAAAATTGGCAATAGGCTAAGAGGATTTAGCATTTCCATTGAATGTAGGCCTGTTACATTCTTCTTCTTATTAGGCCTATTATTATTATTAGATTACTTTTATTAATAAATTACATGAAAATATTGCCCCGCAATAATTTCATAGCGCATCACCGCATGATGCACTGTGAGGATAATAAAATAGGCTATTATAGCTTACTCTTCATTGAAAATGTTTTTAAAAAGATTTTTTTTAAAACAGGTCTATTAATTTATACAATGAATTATAGGCCTATGATTAAAATGATAAAAACTGCAGTCATCAATAAAAATTCAGAGTAGTTTTATTTCAGGCGCCGATTTTCAAAAACAACCTGTTTAACGCGAAATACGTTTATTCTCATATTTTTCACTATACCAGGAAAAAAATAAATATTAAGGGAATAATTTAAGACAGTTATATCAGCATATGTTAAAGTAGATTCGTCTCTCGTTGTCTTAGAGAGAATATGCGCCGTTAATGCAGCGTTAGCCTTCAGTTTTTTTTACTTTCACTTTCGCTATAGTGATTTCCGTCTTGCGCAAAGTTTGCGCGTTGCTTTCTTGGGTTGCTTGACCCCGCCCCCATAATATCAATTGTTTATAGGCCACATATTAGGCACTTTTTTAAGGTTTTTAATGTTTATTTTTCAATGTTAATGAGAGTGACACCAAGAGTTAAAAAACAGGAAAATCATTTGGAAATCCTTGGGGGGGCTGTGCCGGGGCTAAGCAAGTTTCTGATGGGGCTATAGCCCCGTCAAGCCCCGCCCTAGCGCCGCCACTGTTGATGAATGAAAAGTTCAAAAGAAGAACCTGTTTTTAAAATCTGTAACTTTAACTTTTTCACTATATGTGATGTTTGTGTGTGTTTCCAGGGTGATAAGAGTGTGAGAGTGATGCGCTCCCTTCTGGCCTCCCAGCAGACGTTTGTAGACCGATTAGTGCAGCTCATGAAGGCCGTTCAGAGAGAGAGCGGAAACCGCAAGAAAAAGGTGTGCAACACTGAATCAGTTTTAAAAGCTGCTGTAGACAATGAGAAATCAGTTTTTTGTGAAGTTATCAAGTTGTATCATTTGGTTCTTTCTGTCTCTGACAGACGGAGCGATTACAGGGCTTGTTGGCTGATAATGAGAAGGTGAATCTGTCAGAGATCGAGCCCATCCCTCTTCCTCTGGAGCCACAGATCCGGATCAAAGGCATCATACCTGAGACTGCAACACTCTTTAAGGTATTGTGCTCCATTCATATCCATTGCATTGTCACACATGCATCTGTCCACCCCTGACTTCTGTTTTTCTCTCTTCCAGAGTGCTCTGATGCCAGCGAAGCTCATCTTTAAGACAGAGGATGGAGAGCAATATCCTGTCATCTTCAAACATGGAGATGACCTGAGACAGGACCAGCTCATCCTGCAGATTATTTCACTCATGGACAAGGTCTAAAGTCTTTACATCTCATCACACAGTACCAAAAGGACACATAGTTTACGTCACTATTCATTAATGTCGTCTTACGTTCCTGCACACACAAAACCCTATTTTCTTCATAGACGTCTGTTGATTTTATATAAAGCTACCACTGAATTAAAAAACTTAGTTGTAATTAAATTTGTAGTTAATTGTTATCAATATTTTCTCAACATTCTCTTTAACAGTTGCTGAGGAAAGAGAATTTGGACCTAAAGTTGACTCCATACAAAGTTCTAGCGACCAGCACCAAACACGGTCAGTACTGCTTTACTTTTTGCGTGCAGAACAAACCCACGAGCCAGTCAGTTCACATAGAGTATGGGAGTTTCATTTAGCTCTAGATGCCTATGATTTGTCTGCAGGTTTTATGCAGTTTGTGCAGTCAGTACCTGTGGCTGAGGTTTTGGCAACTGAAGGCAACATTCAGGTAATGCAATGTATCAAGAACTGGAAGACCAAATTCCTGCAAAGTTTGGATTTGAGCCTAATTAAACACTCCTGAACCTGCTAATTAAGGTTTTCGGGATCACTAGAAACTTCCTAGCAGGTGTGTTGAAGCAGATTGATGCTAAGTAAAATCGGACAGCTCTGCATTACATTCATAATAAGAACTACCCAGTTATTTCAAACTGAAAATTTGATATGGCCTAGCACAGTTAGTAAATACTAGAGGCCTCATTTAAATAAAAATAAAATGTGCATGTGCTGTGTATGGTATTGTATAATATACTTCTATATAATAAAATTGTAATTAATTGTTCAATAATTTTTGTGGATGAAACATTTCTCTGTTTATTTCTAATACATATAAAGAATGAAGGCTCTATATCTAATATCTCTATATCTAAAGAATGAATAATCTTTGAATTTCTGTTGATAAACTATGTCTCCATGCAGAGTTTCTTCCGAAAGCACGCTCCGAATGATAAAGGGCCATACGGCATCAGCTCTGAAGTCATGGACACATACGTTAAAAGCTGTGGTGAGCCTCAGTTTCTGAATCCATTAGTACTATATTTAGCTCATAATTTATTTAGTATTTTAAAAATGTACTAAATCATGATCTACGTTTCAGCGGGCTATTGTGTCATCACATACATCCTAGGGGTTGGAGACAGACATCTAGACAACTTGCTTCTCACAAAGACTGGTACCTTCCATAAATGCACCATGATTTTTAATGACTTACAAGCACTGTAAATAAAAACAGATTGTATATGCTGATCTGTCTCTCTGGCTTGCAGGGAAACTGTTTCATATCGATTTTGGATATATTTTGGGTCGGGACCCTAAACCCCTGCCACCCCCCATGAAGCTGAGCAAGGAGATGGTGGAGGGGATGGGGGGCATGCAGAGTGAACAATACCAGGAGTTCAGGAAACAGTGCTACACTGCCTTCCTGCACCTGCGCAGGTGAGTTACAAACAGAAGACGTACACACCAATATTTAAAAGTTTAACTTTTTGAAATAAATTAATACATACAGCATTGATGCATTAAATTGATCAAAAGAGGCAGTCAGTATTCATAATAATAAGAATTGTTCTTGAGTACCAAATCAGCATATTAGAGGAATTGAAATGAAAGATCATGTCACACAAAATACTGCTGGTGAAAATTCAGCTTTGCTTAAATTACATTTTAAAATATATTAAACTAGAGAAGTTATTTTAAGTTGTAATAATATTTCACAATATTACTCTTTTTGATCAAATAAAATGCTACCTTGGTAAGCGTAACAAACTTTTTTTCAAAAACATTACTGACCCCAAACTTCTGAATTGTAGTGTACTTCATTTATGTAGTATATCAGACTAAATCATAAAAACCAAACTTTTTTTCTCTCTTCATATGCAGATACTCAAATCTCATTCTGAATCTGTTCTCTCTGATGGTGGATGCAAATATTCCAGACATTGCGCTGGAGCCTGACAAAACCGTAAAAAAGGTATGTATGGTCCTCACATTTTGTCTCCAAAACTTCAGAGGTAAAATCAGCTGTTCATTCTTTGCCCGCCCACTGCAGGTTCAGGACAAGTTTCGATTGGACCTCTCAGATGAGGAGGCGGTGCATTATATGCAGAGTCTGATTGATGAGAGCGTAGGTGCTCTGTTTGCTGCAGTGGTTGAACAGATACACAAATTTGCACAGGTGTGTATGTTTCCTCATTTTGTCCTTTTTGAAAAATCAGCATGGAAAACGGCAAAGCCTGTTGTCTTTAATGATACATTTCAGAATGTTACTAAAGATAAGCTCTGTTGCTGTTTGCATTTTTATGGTTGGCAGCAGTGGGGGTTTTTTGGCCACAGCTGCTAAATTGTGGAATTCACCACACAATGTTTATCCAGATTTTTGCCTCAGTTTGCAGTCTTGATGTAAGTTGCCGTAACTGAAATCCAGTCTTCAGATTTTGGTCATTCAGAGAGTCACAGAAAATTGCATAGTGTGTGATCGACAGACTCTTCAGTCTGGATTCCATCTAGTTGGAGAATATTTTGAGCTGATTTAAGAATACATATTTCATTTTTCACACTTCTCCTAGCAATGAGGCTTTTCTGCTCAGATTTTTAAACTCGTGTAGTGTATTCCAGAATTAACAAAGTTCACACTTCTTTTTATCTGCTATTTTTATTTACCAGTACAGAAACTCAAAATGGTAAATAGCGGAACATTAGTAGGGACCTTTTACTAATGTTTCATGTTTGAAATCCACAGTATTGGCGCAGATGAGGTGATGTCATGGAGGCTGATTCTCACGTTATCAGTGAGCAACAGATAGATGGATGGCAGCAACAAATGAATGATGGAGAAGAGAAATGGACACGTGCCAATGCCACACTAATGACATCATGTTTTCACCATTCATGCACTAGGTCTTGACTTTAATGGGTATCTTTGTATATATATAATTGTAATAAAACTGTATATGTAAAAAAAAAAAGACAGCCAAATAAAGATTCCAACTTTAGCCTTTGTGTTTACTGTCTAGTATTCATTTTACATTATACTCACTTTAAAGTTCAAACACTCATACAAAACATATATAGTCTGTGTTTGTAGAAATCTGATTGGTGTTTTGGTATTTTTTCCAGTAATAGTTCAAATTATTTAGGCCAAAATTAATGATCTGTTAAATACATTTATGAAACCCTTGACTAGGCTCAGTTATTCGTTTAGGCGTGTTCTTCTGTCAATGAGTGGTTCTGATACATATGGTGGGTTTAAAGGTTTCTCTGGATGAGGATGTGCACGATTCTTTACTGCAATGTGAGTCAGTTAGTTATTGAGTCACACCTTCCTATGAGGAGAGTTCTCTATGGCGCAGTTTATGTATAGAAATGTGCCAATGGTTTATAATGAGACTATAGTTATGCAAAGTTCAAAATTTATTATACTTTTCTTGGACCATATAGATTCTATAGATTAAATCTTGGACCCACCATCAGTGTCTAAACATAAATCACACTAAGCAACTCTAATTCAAGTTTGTCTTTTGAAATTACAAGCCTAAACGGATATATTTATTGTCAGTAAGTGTTTAAAAATCATTCAATTCATTAACAATACCACTTATGAAGAAAGATGCTACATGGACACAAAGTACATGATCTTTCAGTATACCACAAAAATATATAGTGATGAAGAATAGACATATTTGGTAAATATGTCAGTACAGGTTTAGCTTGCTTAGCTTTCTTTTTTTGCCTACGGTATGTGTGTATGCACGTTGTTTTTCAGGCTTGTGGGCTGTGGTTTATTAAAGCTGAAGTAAAACCATGCAGACTTCTTTCCACTCTGCTACATTTGGTCAACAAGAAACTTGACATTTAAAACTTGAGTCGTCTGTTGAGAGTAATATCAGTGAATATCTGCATTTTAGAAATGAGTTTGGAGGTGGCATATTTGCCACCTGTGGTTATGGCTTCAGAAAAAGTCCAAAAACAAACTTCCCCTTGTAACTTACTGTATTTATTATTACTACAGCAATTTCCCGTTCCCACTGTTGCATTACCAAAATTCAACTGAACCCAATTAGACCTCACAGAGGTTAATTAGTGTCCACATACACTTTCTCACAAAGGAGGAAATATGCATAATTCTATACGAAGCAACAATACACTTTCCAGAACCTAGAGTCTCACTTGTTTCCTGGGAGCATTTCCATAACTGTTCCAGAGAACAAGCAAGATCAGCAGAAATTCTGCACCTTCGCATGGTTAACTGTGAGACACGGTCCGCAGAAAAGGAGTCAAAATAGGGCAACTCTGAGTCAGAAGTAAAAAATATGGATCCAAAAAATAAAATAAATTCAAGCCATACAGAAAGCATACCATGTACTCACAGTTGCCCGAAAATAACACTGCTCCTCATAGGGACAGCATAAGGATTTATTGTGCTCTGAGTCACTGGACTGTAGGGGGGATCCCAAACAAACCGTGAAGGGGAATAATAATAATACTAATAATGACTGCTAGATTCAGGTCAGTGACATTTGACCATTGATGTACACATGCATGAGGAACGTGCATCACATGACAATTCACCCCAAAGTAAAGGGAATACGTGGTGAACTCAACATTACCCGACCTAAGTCACCCAGATGGAGGATATATATTAAAGTCAGCATGAAATTTAAAACCACCCTTTCTATAATAATAATAATAATCTAAAATTTTAAATCAAATTTTCATAACTGGATCTTCAGGTGAAAACAAAAATGTCTCTCTGGTGATGTATGACTTCTGGAAGCTCACATTTATCTGGATTCATTTCCAAACAACGACGATTAATAGAATCAAGGGTTGTCTTTTTTTCAAATAGCAAGTCATAATCAGATGTACATCACCACACAAGAAAAGATCTGTCGCTACGCTATGTCTGAACATTGCAATAACAATAATTAGTGGGCAAAAGGGCAGAATCACATTGTCGCTAATTAATAGCACCAAAAAAAGCATTAAAAACTGTACACAAAGCAAATCTGTATCTCAAGTCTAAAAAAAAAAGTTATTTTAACATTTAAAAAACCCACATTAGTAGTTTTCAATTTGCTCGGATGTCTTCTACTACCTCATATTCAGTTTTCCCCACATGACATCTTCAGACTGTTCTGGGTCTTCAGTTGATGTCTCGTCCTGTTGAGTGTGTTCCACTCGAACCGAGCTCAGAGGAATGTCTCTGGGTGACGGTAAATGATTCTGATTCTGATATGGACATCCCACCTCTGTTTCTAGAATTGGATGCGATGGTAACAGATGGAACTCGTCATGTTGGACCTCTGTGCTCAACTCTTCATACTCTGCAGATTCCTCAGTGCAGTCTGGATTGTCCAGGATGGGGCTTGTGTAATAGCCATTGCCCAGGCTTTGGGTGTTGTAATAAGATGACTGGTTGTCCATGAGTGTGAAGTCAGAAAAGGAGACAACTGAAACGTGGTCACCCTCAGAGCTCTCGTTGTGTGGGGCAACCTTACTAGAGTCAATGAAAGTCTTGTTCTGAAGTTCCAGGTCTCGAAGTAAAGCCTGAAAACACACGTAAAGTTCATAAATGCATTGAATGCAGATAAAAGGGTTTCTGACAGGTTAAACAAAAGTATATCTATAATTTGATTTTCATGACTGTTGTTCCAAGAGTGCTTAAATGGACACAAAAATGGATATGTTTTGCCTATTCATGAAAATGCAATAGCTGATTATTTTGTTTGGTCTTGGAGAAAATGGGAAAACAAAAATAATTTTCTATGGTCTCCCATGTACCTCTATAGAGCTTTCGTTCTCAACCTTTTTGACTCAGTTTATGCCTGTAATAATGACAAAGCTGCTTGTTTTCAAACTTTTTATTTTTTTTATTTTTTATTTTTTTTTTTAAGTAATTGGGAGTAGTGCTGTCTTTAGTTGATTTTGTGATTTCTTATATTTCAAGAACGATATTGTTTTCAATAAAACAATAGTTATTAATTAAACTTGGTCACCCTGTGTCCCCTGTTCCCTGGTGCAGAACCACTGCTACAGAGCTTTTTTTACCCCGCTTTTATTGGGAACCGCTTTTTGAATAAAAAAAAACTAGTCGTTTTTATTGTTTAACTAAATAATGTAAATTACTCAATATTAACAAGCAATAACACACTTGCAATCATGCTCATGTAAGTCCAGTACCAAAGATCTGGGCAGGGGACGTTCAGAAGGTGCACACTGTCTCCAGGCCAGAAAAAACACTAAGCCAAGCGTGATGAGAACAGCACACACAATCACGACGATGAGGCTTTCTGAAGAACACACAAACACACACATGCATTAGTGCTGGCACCAAATGAACACAAATGTGCAAAAAAAATAAATGTGTATTGTATCATTACACTACAAAATAAGTAAAAACACTTAGTGTAGAAACAACGCACACCGTTATTTGCTGGTATGTAAACACACTTCGGGATGCTCGGGGGAGAAGAGGCCAGCACACCCTCAACTGTGAAGTTGGCCACAGCACAGTACACTTGCCCTGGTGTAAGAAAACCAAATTCCACCTTGAATGGGGTTTCATCCAGCACTTCAGCAGTGTGTGTCTTCAAGAAAAATGAATACAAATAAAACAATGGAACTCTAATTTCTTATCTAAATGTAAACAATTATACAGTAAATAAATAAATGATAGATAGAAGTTTAATAAACCTCTGTTTATAAATGGTAAAAAAAAAAATGGGGTTAAAGGGATGTAAAGATGAAAAGAGTAGTCCACCTGTGTGTCTGAGAGGTTCTGTTTGTTGTATAGAGTGACTATGGCATGGAGACTTTTAAACTCAGTTAGGGGACAGGAGCATCCCATCTCCTCCTCTTCCTCATAATATTCACCATCTTTAAAGCAGCTTACGGATGGAGAACATGGAAAATTTACAGTCACCCAGAGACTTCCATTGGCCATGGAGATTTTTATGGAGGGCGGGCTGAATTTGGCAGCAGCTAGCAAAAAATATATAAATAAAAATAAAAAGAACAATCTTGCGCAACTTTTTTTTTTTCATAATAATAATAATAATAATAATAATAATAATAGTAATATTAATTATATAATGAATTAATATAATTAGTCGTCTTTATAATAACGTTATTAGAATTCACATTTTAACAAATTATTTTCCAATTGTATTAATTACAGACAGATATTAGATATTTTAAAACACATTCTTATGTATTATGAGTGAATGTATTTCTGTAGTTTAACCCAAACTTTTCAACAAAATCAAAATCTTTAATGTTTTTGCAATATTCCTTATTTTTGACCTTGATTTATCAAATATGTGGAATACTTACAGTCATTTATAGGATCGCATAACCAAGTTTCATTAATCCAGAGAGATTCAGATGCCAGTCTGATGAAGTTGTAGCTGTATAAGTTCGGAAATACACGTGACAGATCACAGCTTTGCTGGGAAATCTGGATGCAGCCTGAAACATTTCTCCATGATGTACTGCAACACAAACACACAATATCAAGAACACTTTATAAAGATGCCAAGTTAATGATCATCTGGCCATTCACCTCCTGCAAAACTATGTGAAACAAACAGACATTTCTGACTTTCATTTTCTTAAAAAATGTGACCTATCCACTGGGCATGGTTTTTGAAAAAAGAAAGCAAGTAAAGAGCGCTTGTGAGTCATTTTCTTTTTCAGTTGTAATTCAAAGGAAACCAACAGCGTGCCTGAAGTGATAACAACAGCGTATCTGCTCTGGGGTGATGAGCCTGGATTGTTTCTCGCTGTGGTTTTCTGCTAAACCACACAGTTTCACCTCTCACCCCAGTGCTCTACTGCTCTCTGCTCCACACTCTCATTTCTCCTCTAAACAACATCTTCCACATCATTCATAGTTACTCATGTGGATCTAAACTCTTTCTTTTGTGTGTAGATGACTCACCCATGTGTCTTGCTCAAGACAGTGTAAGTCGTGTTAGGACTGGCATCAGGGCAATCCCACTCAAGATGGCATCCGAAATTGATCGTATGCACTCTGATGTCACAGACAGAGACTGCAGACTCTAAACGAAACATGAAAACAAGAACATGTCGCACCTGTGTGTCACAGACATGATCTGAAATCATACAGTACACCAAATGAAAGAGACTCTTCACACGAAAAAATGTACTCACCTATATTCAACACCAACAGAAATAAACATAAGTTTAGGAGAGCGACAGGCATCCCCACAACAGAATACTATTTTATGAAAAAAATTAAATAAAATAATAAAATAATTCTATTTATCAAAATGCCATAGCTGAAATATCTGATATCGCTACAAAGCTGACTAACAAAAAACATTAACTATAACGACATTAAAAAAAGAAATAAACTTTACCTTAAACAAAAGAATGGAGAGATTTCATTAGCTGTTACTTTCAGCAGGTGAACAGAAAAAGTGAGAAGAGGACAGCTGTCACAGCGTGACTTATGCCACAAAACCACGCAGGGACTGAACCTACTCACAGAGACAAAACTGGAGAAGAGAACAAAAGCTCTCTCTAGCCGAAACGGCAGCAAAAAAATTATATATGCATTAATAATTATAACTTAGTTAATAATATTAATATCTTCATATCTATTAATCATCATACCTTAATATCTATAAACACTACTGTTCAAAAGTTTGGGGCAAGATTTTTAAATGCATTTTTTAAAGAAATCTCTTATGCTCACCTTGGCTGCATTTATTTAATCAATTTGCAATTATCAATCAATATCACATTATCAATGTTGAAAATATTGGTGCCGTTTAATATTTTTATAGAAACCCTGATACTTTCAGGATCGAAGAATAGAAGTTAAAAAAAAAAAAAAAAATTAAATTAGACATCTGTCACTTGTCAGTCTTGACAGTTGTCAATTTCATGCAATTAATATTTTTATTCCTTGCTGAATAAAATATCTAAAAAAAAAAGACTGCACAGTATTCTACATAGTACTAATATATGTATATTATATATTAAACATTTTTAAACATAATTCAGGGTGTGTGTGTGTATGTATTTTATATACAGTAGTCAACATTTGAAGTAGATCAGAAAAGAGCATCAAAGTTGTCCCAAGGCAAGAAAGAATTTTGGTTTTAGGTGTTAGGACAACTTTGATGAAAGGTTTTGATCAGCCTGAAACATTTTATAAAGATGCCAAGTAAATTCTTTACGGTGATCATCTGGCCATTCACCTCCTATAAAACTATGTGCAACAAACAGATATTTCTGACTTTCATTTTCTTAAAAACGTGACTTGTTCACTAGGCATGATTCTTTAAAATAGAAAGCAATTGAAGAGCCAGCTGAAGGCTTTGTATGCTTTATACCACGTGACACAATGTAAAATGTAGAGTTACTATATTACAGATAACCGATAATGTGACTCATATCTTCCATAAACACAACATTGCCCGTTAGTACTTTACTTTGTCCATGTCATTTAATGTCATTAATAAAATAATACATCATTTTTTTCCCCATTCACAAAGCATTTTCATAAACTTTCAAATAATTGTAAAAATAACAAAAATATTGACAACACATGTCTTTACAAAGGCATTAAAACCTATGGGAGTGTTCAAGTT
The DNA here is from genome assembly GCA_021397915.2 of Tor tambroides. Taxonomy (NCBI): domain Eukaryota; kingdom Metazoa; phylum Chordata; class Actinopteri; order Cypriniformes; family Cyprinidae; genus Tor; species Tor tambroides. The sequence goes on from JAFVLL020006672.1 coordinate 201,131, forward strand.
TAGAGGACTAGGACTTAAGATCAGAATACTAAGTGATCCACCTAGTCTAAACAATAATACATAGCGTTTTCTTTCTCTCTAGAATGACATTTTTCAGCTCGATTTTAGTTTGAGTGCATTAAGCAGTAGCATCCACTTTAAAGGTAGCGCTTCACCTACAGATCATGCATCTTTTATGTCCGAGTGCCAGGCAGAGCAATGTTTGGCTCTGTAGGTGAGGGCGGCAAAGCTTTGCACAGAAGCCTTTTCCCAGCCGCATCGCCATTCAAGTTCTTATAAGGGGTCTGTCGAGGTCCGCGTGTGCAAATAGAGGGGAAACTCATCCCTGCAAGGCAGCAACCCGGACAGGTTAAGACCTCATCCTGTTCCGGAGGTGTAAGAGGGGTCGTGGCACCATTGGCGTTATTAACCCCCCATCCCAGAGGTCGATTTATAGGGATGGTGCCATTGTTGTTGTCCGTGTCTAGTAAAGGAGGTAATGAGGGCGGCCCATTTGAGACCGGGGAGCTCCAGCCATTGGAGAAAGTTTTAGTTGAAGTAGCGCTGGCGCCATCTAGTGTATCAGGAGAACTGGTGCAGTCCATTGGCTCATCAACGCTTTCCTCTAACCTCGATCGGTTTGGAGACATCAACTCTAGATCTAATGGAAGACCAGAGTCGTCAGCTACAGCTTCTTGATTGTTCACTTCAAGATTCTCCTCCTCCTTGTCCTGCTTAGGATCTGAACACCTAACGTTGTCACCAGGTGTATTAAAAATCTCACTAATATTATGCAGATCAGCAATACTCTCGTTGCTCATGGCCAACACACTGTCCCTTCCCATGTCCATCAAATTTCCAGTGACTGGATTTACATCTGTGTCCATAACACTTGGACTATTTTCACATTTCTCATTGTTAGCAGTACCACGTAGAGACTGGATGTCTTCTGGTGTGCAGGGCAGTGACTGGCTGCGTCTGTGGAAATGGAGAGGGCCTTTGTCACAGGAGACGGGGCTGCTGGGGTCAGGGGGTGGAGGGAGAGCAAAGGTGAGGGAAATGACAGACTTGCTGGGGGTGTCAAAGAGCTTGATGCGGCCGCCGTTGAGGTCTTGGCGCTGGGAGAAGGGGTTGACGCGCATCGGTGTGGTCCGAGCCAGGAGAGGGGACGGAGGGAGGAGCACATCGGATTTACTGCGGCAGAGACGCGGGTCAGTGGGAATGTCTAGAGAATGCTTTCGACTCAAAGGTGTTGTGTTTGTGGACGGCCGGTCTGAAAAAGAAGGGGAAAAAAGTATTTTAAGGCTCAGTTTGTTTGTTTAATGTGATGCAAGCTTCTTTGGTCGTTTTCAAGGCGAAAACTATACTTGAATTTATAAATTTAAAATGGAAACAAAAGATATTTAAAGAGATAGTGAACCAAAAATAAAAATTCTGTCAATTTACTCACCCTCGTGTTGTTACAAAACAAAACAAAAAAACAAGATACTTTGAATAAAACCTGAGAGGCTTCTGTCCCTCAATTGATAAAGTGTAAAAAAAAAAAAAAAAAATTAAAAGATAAATAGAAGTTAATAAATTAAATCTGTTCATCATATAAAGCAACAGTATCTCTTCATAAGGCTTCACAAGATTAAACTATTTTTTTCCTTATGTATTTGTTTTGGACCTTTTTGGACCTTTAAGTGTTCGTTACCTGGACAGAAACCTATTAAAAATATCTTAATTTGTCTTAGAAGATTAACCTTAAACTTGGTTTGGGTTGGATTGACATGAGTAAATGATGATAGAATATTAATTTCTTTAAGACCAATTAACAACTTGGTTTAGAGGAAACAAATGTGATTTGAACATTTATCATGATCTGAAAATTAGCTCTGAAAAGATTTACCGATACAAATTTACATTACATATGCTTTGTAATTAAATAAATGTGAGCTAGGGCTGCACAATTATGACAAAAATCATAATTGTCGATTATTCCCTTGATATTGTAATTGCGATTAACAACGATTATTTTGAAGAGATTTATGCCATTGTTTGAAGCTGCATGCCATATTTTTATATAAAATATATATTTAAAACCCCTTAACTGTCACCCGTCCCCTCTGTGGGACGCCTAAGTTTACTTCACTATTTTACAATTAAATCCTAATCTAATCATGACAAACTATATATCGTTGGAAAGGTCTAAGACTCCTAAATAGATATTTTACCACTTTTTTTGTTAAAAAATGATGTAGGAAAATTATTAAATTAATTTATGACAAGAGTGCACCTAAAAAATCTACATCATAACAGGAGTTCTGACCTTTGTCACAGACCATCTTCTTAGTTGCCTTTTTCCCTATCACGCTTTAGAAATCATAAGAAATTATATATCAATTGAAAACTTAAAATCTCAAAATTCATGCTTTGAAACCCATTTTAAAATCACACATTGCATTACCATGGAAATGGTACATAAATATCATGTTACAAAATGTTTTCGTTCATGAATTATAAAAATTTAAGTTTGGATAGTGCACTATAATGTCTATGTTCAAAACTGTGAGTGACAGTTAAGGGGTTAAAAAAAGGCTGAAAACACTCTTCCTGAACTTTTATTGCTTTTCTATAGCATTGAGCCTCAAATGTCAACTATACATTGGTTTGGTTTCTTCTTTAAACAAAAAAGGTAAAATTATGCATGGTATAATAATGTTATACTAAAACTATAAGAAAAAAAAGAAAAAATGGTTTACTAAAGCTATATATTTCATTTACAATTAAACAGATGAAATTTCAAATTACAGTAACATTTTACAGTACAATTTATATTATCAGGGCTCAGACTAACATTCGAGAGCAGTGGCACCAGCACCTGATTTGGTAACACTGAACATGTAATATTACAAGTTTTGTCTCTTAGAAATGCATGTTAGAACAGGAGCTTGAGTTCAGAGTAGCAGCAGCTTTAGTTGGGATGCAGATGTACATTTGACAGCACCATTGTGAAAACTGTAACAGCTTCATCTTTTATACATAACCAAAAGTACAGCACCTCATTACCATGGTAAAAAAGTAGCTTAACTATATGGTTTCTATGGTGTTTGCATTGAAAAACAGTAGCCTAAGACATTGTCAATTACAAATACATATCAACTGATAGAATAATTAACAAAATAATGTATTTATATTCCATTACTCCTTTAACATATTGAGTATTATTAATATACTAAATATGAATATCCTACTTTTCTGCCACTGTACCATTGCTACTACAGTAAAACTTTGGTAAATGTGGGTGATTTGTGGATTGAAACGTCTTCCAACTGGATCGTTGTTGCACTGTTTCTGCTGCTTTCTGCATCAATGTTGATGAGAATAACAGCTCCGATTTATTTGGCTTTAAACTAGTTCAAATTAAAGAGACGTGATTTGTACTGGAGAACTCTGCGCTGAACTCGAGTGCTTCTTACTGGATTTCACAGCGTTGTTTAGTGCGTGATCGCGACTGGTCACTGTAATAAACGCATACGCTCTAAGCTCGCGCTGCGCTGTTTTCTTTTGAGGCGAGCGGATAAAAGGTCAGTGTGGCGCGCAGTTCAAACGAGTACCGCTATTTTGTTCTGCTTTTGACACGTTTGCCGTTTAACATGTCTATCATGCACAACAGAGTGACAACGACTATTAGTTAGAAAAATTGTCTTTTATCCAGTGTGTTTGAGTTTGTTAAACCCCGCGCTGCAAACACCTCTTAAGCACACAGAATAATGCAAGTGGGCATTTTTAATTGTTTATTTATTTTTGTAATCGCGGCTTTGAACGATTATGTAATCGTGGCATCCATAATCGTAATCGCGATTAGAAATTCGATTAATTGTGCAGCCCTAATAGAGAGCCTTTACATTGAGACCTTCAGACATTAAAATGTGTTTTATCTTGTAATCAAGTCATCATCAGTTTCCTGGCCAACCCAATTGTGCAGCCCTAATCACTCTTCTCTCGATCACTCACTATCTTCTCCAGCTCTGCTACCACCTCTGTGAATGAGGGCCGACTCTCTGGGTTCATCTGGGAGAGAAAAAACACTGAATTTTTAAAACGTAAGCACTTTTGCCCACATTTTTGTGAAGTCATACTAAGCGATCAGAATAATATATTTTTATACTGGCTTCAACCTGCTTTTATGCATCTGAATTAGACAGAAGCCCTGTCTAATGTATGACCTTTCATGATGGTAGATAAGAGGTCTTACACTGCAGCAGACGACTGTGAGGTTGAAGAAATGAGGAGGACAGTCTCCAACCATCTGCTGAAAAGCCTCCACATCAAGACCAAAATCCTGAAACAGAATCACCAGACAAGCCTAATTTCAGTCTTAAGAAGGAAAAAATAAATAAATAAAAAATAAAAGGTTACAAAGCTGATATAAAGCTGTATATTACTACTGTGAGTACAGGCTGTACTGTAGAAATAAATCATCCTGACAATGATAAACAGTGTAATTAATGATTTGTATGTAAAAGCAAAGTTTGTATGTACACACTCACATGGAGTAAACTATGACCCATTTTCACAAACTGAGTGTGTACATGAGATTGTTACAGGCCTGATATTCATAGACCAGGGAGTCTATGAACAGATATAGACCAAAAAAATCAGCAATTTTAGAATAATAGTACAGCAAAAAAAGGGAAATGTGAAACAACACACGCCTTAATACTTAAATACATGTGTTTAAATACAAAAACTTCTTATTCTAAAAGTATTGAAATAGTTTCTAAAAAGGTTCTCTCTAATTGTAAAATTATTTGAAGTGAGTTTTTAAGATACTGCATGTTCAGTTTTTCACCTCTGTCCGTGGAAGAAAGTCAGGATCTGCCTGTATCCGGCCAATAATCTCACCGAGAATAATACCATAGGCAAATACATCCACCTGTAAAAAAACCCCCCCAAAAAACGTGTTTTTTTTTTTTATCCAAAACCCTAAACATAATAATGAACCTAACAGAACAATATTCTCAATCAATGGGAATAATGGCAACAATTTTGCATTTGAAATTGTGAAATGAGTGATCTGACAAGTAATGTGGGTGAAACAGTCTCTGAAGAGGACTCTGGCCTGTATCTGGGTAATGAATCATGCGGTGTTTGACCTTTTCATTGTAGCGTTCTCCTCTGAGCACCTCTGGAGCCATCCAGTAGGGGGAGCCAACAACAGCCAAGCTCTGTTTCTCTGCCTCATCACTGAAAACAGCCAAAGGGAAAACAGAAAAATCATTTACTTAAAGTGAACACACAAGTTCTATTAATCTTTTTTTTAAGTACTCCTTATTTCCAAATGTAACACCCATAAACCCCTAGTCCATTAGCCCACAGCATGATTATGTGTGCGTGGATGTATAAAAATAACACAAAACAAGGTCTTGTAAGACCTTAATTATAGCTGGCATACTCATACGCTGCTGAGAGACACTTCCTCAGTTTTATTTTGGTCTGGGACTGTGTACTGGGCATAAATAGACTGAGAGGGGAAGAGTGGAGACAAGGGAAGAGAGAGAGATAAATTCAGTAATGTACTGCAGTGTAAACACCATTTGGGGATGTGGGTTAGTCAGAGTGAGGGAATCTACCGCAGCAAACAGCTGAAATACTTTGTCCTTTTTAGGAGAGCTTTCCAAAAAGCCCTCATTTAGCAGTCTGCTCCGTCTTCTTCACATATACAAATACCCGTGGTTTTCCACGTAAACGAAGCATTCGCAAGCACACCAAAAAAATGCATTACATAACATTTACAGAAATACCTACAATGAGAAAAACAGAGCTCAACTGTAAAACTGCTCTCTTTCACACACTTTCTTACAAAGCCATCATTAAAATCAACACAAATGCAGGGTGGAAACAAGTCCCTGATGACTAACATCACATGCACACACTGGATGTGTTCATAATGGAACACTAGCTTACTACTCGCTGTATACATAGTTTTTAAATTAGTAAGCAAAACAGAAGGTATTATCCTATAATAAACATTTCAAACGGCGACGTCACATGACTTCATCTTCCTGCATATTTAATTCAGCCAGAATAATTAACATCTTAGCACAACTTTGAATTTTACACTTTTTAGTTCATTTTGGTGTAAAACCCGAATTCCGGAAATGTTAGGACATTTATGTTTGAATAAAATGAAAACTAAAAGACTTTCAAATCACATGAGCCAATATTTTATTCACAATAGAATACAGATAACATAACATAAATGTTTAAACAGAGAAATTTTACACTTTTATCCACTAAATGAGCTCATTTCAAATTTGATGCCTGCTACGGATCACAAAAAAAAGTTGACACGGGGGCAACAAAGGGCTGAAAAAGCAAGAAATTTTGAAAAGATTCAGCTGGGAGAATATCTAGCAACTAACCAAGTTAACTGACATCAGGGCCCGCATTCATGAAAAATTTTAGTGCTAAGAGTTGCTCCTAGTAACAAAATTCTAAGAAAATTCTTAGAAATGTGAGTGTTTCCTCTTAGAATTAAAGAAAAGATCCTAGTAAAGAAAAAAGTAATTCAGAAAGCATCTTAACCCTTAAAAGAGGTCTTAAGGTCCGAAATTGTTAGGAGTATGGACGAGGACTTTTAAGAGGCTTAAGAGTTTCTTTAGCAGTGGAGAAAATGGACAAAACATGAAGAGGGAGAAGAAATGTGTTGCACACAATGCATGACAGTGAGTTAATAAGACGCTACACATTAGATCGGTGCAGGGATCATGTTTGTGACCAATCTTATTAGAGACACGCTAACATCTCCGACACTGCGCAGAAATGCCATAGTGCCAGAAATGGAAGTAATCACTACATTAATTACATTCAAATATTTGGCAACTGGAAAAATGCAACTATGCAGCAGTGATGATTTGGGTCTGTCACAACCTTCTACAAGCAAAGTGATCATACAAACAATTACAACACTTTCAGAACCTTATTGTGTCGCTGTTCATTTCCTATAAAATATGTTAAGTATAACAGCATGGTAAATAAAAAATAAAGAATATATATACATATATAATGTGTGTGTGTGAGTGTGAGAGAGAGAGAGAGAGAGAGAGAGAGAGAGAGAGAGAGAGAGAGAGAGAGAGAGAGAGAGAGAGAGAGAGGTATGGTGAAACAGGAAAAATTACACCTGGAATTTCAAAGTGAAAGCTTATAATAGACCCTGCTCTCAAAAGCGCTCTTTTATTTCCTTCTTGGACAACCAACCAATCACATTCTTCAAAAGACTATGTCATAGCTAGCAACGGGGTCAGCCCCGCCTCCTCACTAAGATAAAAGTTTTTGTCTTTTCCTCCCTCAGAGTTGCTCTCAGATTGGTCCTGAATCACATTTAAGCTCAGACTCCTAGTTAGAAATTTTTAAGCCAAATTAGGAACTCTCTGAGAGGATTCTTAGAATCTTTAAGAATACGGGCCCAGGTCTGTAACATGATTAGCTATAAAAGGGATGTCTTAGAGAGGCAGAGTCTCTCAGATGTAAAGATGGGCAGAGACTCTCCAATCTGTGAAAGAGTGCGTAAAAAGATTGTGGAATACTTTAAAAACAACACTGGCTTTGTAGTAGAAGAGTCTAGGTGCTGAATTGGCCTGCCTGCAGTCCAGGGCCCGTATTCTTAAAGATTCTAAGAATCCTCTCAGAGAGCTCCCAATTTAGCTTAAAAAATTCTATGTAGGAGTCTTAGCTTAAAAGTGATTCAGGACCAATCTGAGAGCAACTCTGAGCGAGGAAAAGGCAAAAACTTTTATCTTAGTGAGGAGGCGGGGCTGACCCCGTTGCTAGCTATGACACAGTCTTTTGAAGACTGTGATTGGTTGGTTGTCCAAGGAAATAAAAGAGCGCTTTGAAGAGTAGGGTCTATTATAATAGGAGATCATGATTCGCACTCACGAGAACAGTATTCCTTTTACATTTTATTTTACATTCATTACTGATGGGAAAAGACACAAACGTTTCGGCTCAGGAGAGCGCTGAGGAAGGCTTTGAGCCGAAACGTTTGTGTCTTTTCCCATCAGTAATGAATAAAATAAAACGTAAAAAGAAGACTGTTCTCGAGCGCGGATCATGATCTCCTATAATAAGTAACTTAACAGACTGACGCACCAAAATAAAAAGATCAAGTGACGGAAGAGCACGGTGCAAACGGCGTTGATTATTATCCTAAGCCTTCACTTTGAATTTACAGGTGTAATTTTTCCTGTTTTACCGTACTCTCTCTCTCTCTCTCATACACACACATATATACATATACATACATACACATATATATATATATATATATTTTTTTTTTTTTCTTTATTTTTTACTTACCATGCTGTCATACTTAACGTATTTTATAGGAAATGAACAGTGACACAATAAGGTTCAGAAAGTGCTGTAATTGTTTGTGTGATCACTTTGCTTATAGAAGGTTGTGACAGACCCAAATCATCGCTGCTGCATAGTTGCATTTTTCCAGTTGCCAAATATGTTAATGTAGTAATTTGCGCTATGGCATTTCTGCGCGGTGTCGGAGATGTTAGCGTGTCTAATAAGATCGGTCACAAACATGATCCCTGCACGATCTAATGTGTAGCGTCTTAACTCACTGTCATGCATTGTGTGTAACACATTTCTTCTCTCTCTTCATGTTTCATCCATTTTCTCCACTGCTAAAGAAACTCTTAAGCCTCTTAAAAGTCCTCGTCCGTACTCCTAACAATTTTGGACCTTAAGACCTCTTTTAAGGGTTAAGATGCTTTCTGAATTACTTTTTTCTTTACTAGGATCTTTTCTTTAATTTTAAGAGGAAACACCCACATTTCTAAGAATTTTCTTAGGATTTTGTTACTAGGAGCAACTCTCAGCACTAAAATTTTTCATGAATACGGGCCCAGATCTTTCACCTATAGAGAACATTTGGCTCATCATTAAACGAAAAATACGTCAAAGTTGACCACAAACTCTTCAGCAGCTGGAAACCTATTATCAGGCAAGAATGGAACCAAATTCCAAAACCAAAACTCCAGAAACTTATAACCTCAATGACGTCTTCAAACTGTTTTGAAAAGAGGAGAAGATGCTACACCATGGTAAACATGCCCTCATCTCAACTATTTTGAGACCTGTAGCAGGCATAAAATTTGAAATGAGCTCATTTTGTGCATAAAATTGTAAAATTTCTAAGTTTAAACATTTGTTATGTTATCTGTGTTCTATTGTGAATAAAATATAGGCTCATGTCATTTGAAATTCTTTTAGTTTTCATTTTATTCATATTTAAAAAACATTTCCGGAATTCGGGTTGTAAATAAAGTCTAAACATTTGGTTGTTCAATAAAACGCAAGCTGTTTTTAGTGTATTTTACAGTCAATAAATGCAGCCTTGGGGAGCATAAGAGCCTTTCAAAAACATAAGGAAATCTTAGACTCCAAATTTTGGTAACACATTATTTTAAGGTGTCCTTGTTACACGTACTTACTTACTAATAACAATAAATTATGCATAATTACATGCAAGTAAGCCTAAACCAAACCCTAATCCTAACCCTATAGTAAGTACATGCAGTAAATTTATATTACTCAGTACCTAAATGTATAATTACACTGTAACAAGGACAACAAAAAGTATAATCCAAATTTTTGAAGTGTAATTACATAACATGCACAGTAAATATACAAAAACTATACATACTGTATCAAAATATAAAAGTAGCATGCATTCATTACATTGTGCTGATCTCCTCAGTGAGAGAATGGCAAACGCAGAACAAATACAACACTCTGATGGCACTCATGATCACACATGCTATGTTTGGGAGGTACACTTTAACTACCCCATTATGTAACATTTATGCTGAGACAGTGTATAAAAGGAAAGCTGAACACTTACAAACTGATACAGAGGCCCTATGCTGAGGAAAGAATTATACAAGCAGCAGATCACTTTAATATGTCCCAGCATGAGTGCTTCACTAAAAGGAATGTTAATCCACAGGATATACGGATTAACGGTTACATACAGTAATCTGCGCCAGCCAAACAGTTTCCGCACTGGAATATCATTAACAGTGATCCCTAACTTAAAGATGCAATTGCTGCACAGCCCAATTTTTTTTTGCAAACCAATCTCAATATGGCAGCTCCCATAAGATAACCAGCTCCATGTAATATTAAACAAAGCTTAATGTACACAAATCATTAAATTACACAATGTACTTTAAAATATGCTTTGCACGCCCCTCTCATATGTTGTATACCTCCAAGTGATATGCTGGTAAGAGCCAACTTACCTCCTCCCTTCATTTCCTATTTCCTCAGTAAAAGTCACCCAGCAATTACAGTATCATAGACCTAGTTGCCAGGAGTGTAACTTTGTCTACACAATTAAAGCCTCCAACCATCCTTACACTTGGAAATCCTGTAATATCAAGAGAGTGATTTCTTGCAAAAATAATGTATAATATTACAATGTATCCTTCTGTGCCCTTGTGAACTGTCATATAGTGGCCTCAATATATGGACAATCCAATTTATGAAAACTAAGATTACTAAATATAGAAGTACTGTTTATTACTGGTAGGTGTAATTATTTCTTTATTATGAAGAAATTACTTTGTACTTTAGTGTCCATCATCCCCAGAGGTATTGTATTTTTAATCTTATGAACAGTATTTACATTAAACATCATACACCACCAGTCAAAGGTTTTTGAACAGGAAGATTTTTAATGTTTTTTTAAAGAAATCTCCTCTGCTCACCAAGCCTGCATTTATTTGATCCAAAGTACAGCAAAAACAGTAAAATTTTGAAATATTACTTTTTAAAATAACTTTTCTATTTGAATATATTTTAAAATGTCAATTATTTGAGTGATTTCAAAGTAATGATGCTGATAATTTAGCTTTGATCACAGGAATAAATTACATTTTAAAATATATTCAAACAGAAAGTGGTTATTTTAAATAGCAAAAATATTTCACAATATTACTGCTTTCGCTGTACTTTGGATCAAATAAATACAGGCTTGGTGAGCAGAAGAGAATTCAGAAGAGAGAGAGAAAAAAAAAAACACATTAAAAATGTTCAAAAACGTTTGACTGGTTGTGTACGTGCAGTGAAATTAAAGGTGTTTTTTTTTGTTTGTTTTTTTTCAGGGGCAACCGTGTGATTTTTTCCCCCACCGTTTTTCTAGCCATGTGTCTACATTAACAGCATGTGCAAATGCCTGCAGTGCAACAGTACATGCTTCATATCATGTGAGAACAGATACTTGAGCTATTAAGGGTAAAATGTCAAGATCATAACTCAAGCACTGAGGTATTTAACATCCATTTCATTTACACATGTAGCTCTGTGTACACATGCACTAAAACAACAGCAGGACATGACTGGGCTCTCCAGCTATAGATACAAGAGCTTTATGGAAAAAATAGAAGCTCATCAATCAGTACTCTCCAGCTATAGATACAAGAGCTTTATGGAAAAAATAGAAGCTCATCAATCAGTACTTGATTGCTTCCATCTCTCTCTCTCTGGAAGAGTGCAATACATCTAATCTTATCTCTTGAGTTATGACGATGCAATTTACTGACCTGTGATCAGGAATTTTCTCTGCCAGACCAAAGTCCCCCACCACGGCACTGCACTGCCCGTTCTCCCAGCGTACCAGACAGTTCTACAAAACAAAAACCACATTCAGAATATTTGTGTGCCTTTACTATGTATTTGTATTTATTATTTTAAAGAAACATTTGTGGCGTACAGTACAAATCCAGTGTGAAGTGTCTGGAATACACACTTGTGCGCGCATCAGTACCTTTGACACAAAGTCTCTGTAATAAAGGCCCTTCTAGTGTGTGTACCTTTGACGTAAGGTCTCTGTGAAATATGTCCTTGCTGTGGAGGTATTCCAGTCCTCTGGCAATATCAAGACTGAGGTTTATTCTCACAGACCAGGACAGGAACACGTCACTGTTCAACAGCTGCTCCAGATTCCCGCCATTAATGTACTACAACACACACAGAGTTTAAACATTGAGGACATCTTATATAAAACCACCTGATGTTAAAGGTAAAGTATGAGAAGTTTGAAATCTGTTTACATGTTATATCTTATGTCAACCCATGAATGACTCTTATCTTATAATTGTCTCTGCATATTAAACTAGTATAGACAAGGCTGTTCCACAGGGTCTCCTAAGATATCTTGCTTTAACCAAATTCTAAGGCCGTATCACATGTATCCATTGCAGAAAAGGCAATTCCAGAATGCTATCCATTGAGCTTAGTGGGGGAAAAAAGGTAGTACATAAAGCAAAAGAAATGCTACCTATAAATAAAGATAAACAACTGTTGAAACATTTGGGATCAGGAAGATTACTTTTTGAAGAAATTAATACTTCTGTTCAGCAAGGACGCACTGACTGATCAAAAGGTGACAGTAATTTATAATTTCTAACGACATTTATAATGTTACAAAAGATTTCTAATTAAAATAAATTAAGTTCTTTTGAAGTGTCTATTAATTAATGAATTCTGAACAAAAATCATGGTTTCCTCAAAAATATTAAAGTAGAACAACTGCTTCCATCATTGATAGTAATAAAAAAAAAACAAACAAACAAAAAAAAAATATATATATATATATATATATATATATATATATATGTTTCTTGAGCACCAAATCAGCATATTAAAATCATTTCTGAAGGGTCTAGTGACACTGAAAACTTGAATAATTGTTGCTGAAAATTCCCAAAGGAGTAAAATATATTTTTAAATATATTAAAATATTAAACTTTTTAAAAATAAAATAATATTCCAAATTATTACTATTTTTCGATGTACTTTTCAGCAAATAAATGCAGCCTTGGTGAACATAACCTTTCAAAAACTTTAAAAAAAAACTCCAAACTTTTGAACAGTAGTATACACAACGTTCAGTCTTGAAAAGTATAAATAAAATAAATTTTATTCAACAATCGTGTTTTTTTTTATGCTTTATCAGCACTCTCACTTTCTTACCTCTGTCAAAGCATGAAGATGTCCCTCATGTACACACACTCCCACAAACCTAAAGGGACACACACAGAGAAAGAGTAAAGGGTGTTGGAAAAACAAAAAACAGGAGAAGGTGCTAACAAGTTCCTTCAAGAGTGACCATCTCAAGAATGTGAGCTGGAACACCTGCATTTTGAAGGTAATCTTAAGCATGCATGAAAAACACACACTCTCGCACTCTCTCTCTCTTACACACACACACACACTTAATTCAAACACATGAGACCACACAAGCTGGTGCAGGTTGAGCAGACAAAAGACCTAGACTTCTTGCCCTGGCACATGCAAACAAACACACCCCCGTATTCATGTGGGGATTTGTTTAAGATAAATATATTTGTATTTCATGGTTAATAATGTGTTGCTCCATCCTCTACTCCCCAGCTTCCAATTAAATATTTTACTCTACATAAACAGTGGCTGCAGTTATGGAGGAAAGACAAAAGCTGCCATCCTGTGACATCAGTATTCATGTTCTCATACAATGTAGTGTTTATTGCCCAACAGCACAGACTTTGTCCTCTAGGTAAGCTGGACTTAAAACAAAACAAAACATTCTTTCCATTCCAGAGGCAAGAATGGATACAAACTTCTAAATGTGAACTTAGAAATAAATTAATGAATTATTCAAATGAACACTTGGAAATTCATAAAAATGAACAAACACCCAGTTGGAAACTCTCCTGACTGTAGGCTATGTTAGTACACAAGAGAGGGAAGAGCCATCAGACCAGGGACTGGTGATATTATTTCCCAGCTAACCCTCACAACCCATGTACTGAGTGGTATAGATAGCATCAGATTGTAGTTATGGTATTCTGATTGTGCTTGCAGCAACTCAGTGGCCAAGTCTGACCAAGTTATCAAAATGGCTTAAAGTATGTAGTAAAAAAAAGTGTTGTGATCAGTTTATTTATAAAAAAAAAAAAAAAAAAAAAAAATAGTATGCAATTTAATTTTGCATCATAACAAACTAAAAGAATTAAGGGATTATGGAAGGTTTGTGTTTCAATATTTGTTTCTACATAAATACTGAATTTTATAGACCATAAGAGTTTTTCCAGAGTTCTTTGAAGAATAAAACATTCTAAAGAACAACATTTACTTGAAATTTATCTTTTTTGATGTTTACTCTCACTTTTGATCAGTTTACTACATCCTTGCTGAATAAAAGTATTCATTTCTTAAAAAGAAAAAAAAAAAAAAAAAGAGAAAATCTTAATTTTTAAAAAATGTTATTAATGCATTTACTCTGAAATAGTTTCCTTCCCAATCAGAGGAACCATCATTTTAATTAACAATTATTGTTGCCAGTTTAATGCTAGGAAAAAAAAATATATATATATTTTTTTTTATTATAAAATTTAAAAAAAAAAAAAAATTACAAACTCAGCGAAAGCAAACGCTCTATTATAAATATAATAATGTAATTTTTATATAAATATAATTTCTAGTTACACTCTTAATGGTCAAATAAAAAAGCACATATAATCATAACATTTTTAATTTTTTTTTGGCAACATCACTGCTGCACATATACGGTTAATATTCATTGTTGACCAGCTCTGCTGTCAGAGGGTGTGTGCAATGCAGACCTGAGTATGTTGGGATGTCTGAGGCGGTTCATCAGCTGTACCTCCTTCAGCATGTTGGCTTTGTTACTGGCCATGGTGTTCATCTTCAGAGCCATCACCTGACCCGTGGTACGATGCTGCACCTTCAGAGAAAGAGAGAGAGAAAATAATTGTGTCACAGACAGACACTTTAGAGCTCTATTCATGTCTGGGCCAGCTGGACAGAGATCTCTGGCCCTTTTCTCCCTCACACGCACGCACGCACGCAGCCTTCCGATTCATCCCAGACTTCAAAGTCCCTGGCTGCAGGAGACATTATCTGTACTCAGGAGGAAACACAGTGGAGTCTATATTGAAAATGTGGAACTTAAAATTTCGACAAGTTTAAAGTTGAAATATTCAAAACAAAGTTAGTTACATGAAATGTTTAAAAACTGATTTAAGATTCTGTACTATTTGTACATCACTAATCAAATATAGGCAAATTTGTGGTACTGACCGTGTGAACTCCTTTGTGCAAATGATCAAGAAAGACTAACATTATGTAATATCACGAGATACTTTGGTGCTTATAGCGTCCATGTTCATATCTTTCATTTGTTTGAGTGGCTCATCAGGGCACATCTCACAGGAAATATGAAACAGACCCACAACACACTGCTTGGTATCAAGCTGGAGGTTTGCCCACTCAAGCCGTCTGGTCCATATCTGGACTCAGTAGCAGCCCCAATAACACATATACGCTTTCAACAAACAGTTGAACTGAGAACCATAATATTTTGGTTCATAGCAACTACAAAAAATGATTTATGAAGCAGAAATTATAAAGTGTGTTTCATTTCATCACTATAAATTAAAACAGTCTGCTGTTGACTAACTCAAATGTTGTCTGAACATGTTCCCTTGATGACAAGAGATATTTCCACACACACACACAAAATTAAATAACCCAGAGCAAGAATTTCCCTAAAGGAGTGAAACTATCTGCATCCAAGCTTCAAGAGTATTCTTCACCTTTGATTGTCTATACAAAAGCAATATGACAATGTAATCAAGCAAAGGTAGAAATCCATCCCTGATTGATGGCACCCAAACCTGTGCCGTGCTGTCTGGCTGGCTGATCTTGCCTGCAGCGCCAAAGCGTGCAAGCTAAGATATCATGATAACAATGAGCACCATTATCTGCTTTTGTGAGTCTCATGAAGATCAATAGCAGGAAACTTTAAAATCCATAAATTATCTGATATAACTCAGCCCTGCAGCTTGAGTGAGGGAGAGTGTACGATTGCTCACACATCTGAGGGTGTGTGTGCACTCCTTTTATCAAAGATAAACAGTGCTGAGGTGCGTTGCATTCTCAGGGATGGATACAGAAGACGCCCTAAACACACATTATTATTATGTCAGCATCCTGTGATAAAAATATCTGTGCAGTGAGAATTTGTGTCAACTGAGAGAAAAAGAGAATTTATGGCAACTGAGAGAAAGTCTTGTATACCATGCATGCCTACCTATTATATAAAACATCTGTGTGCTTTCATATTTTATGATGTTGTTTCTCTTAACCCATTAAAACCTGATCACACATCTGTGTGTGTTTACCTTTATGACGTTTAAGGCGTTTTAGGCCTAAATGGGTTAAACGGAAAGCTGTAATCGACACTTAATCAAGTAGCTGAAATAAATTCACTATACAGCCATATACGGAACAGATTAAAGGAATAGTTCACCCAAAAATTAAAGGGGTCATCAGATGCCCATCTTCCACAAGTTGAAACGATTCTTTAGGGTCTTAATGAAAAGTCTATAACATACTTTGGTTAAAATTTCTCAATGGTAGTGTAAAAAACACCTTTTCTCACCATGTCAAAACCAGCTCTGTTTTAAGCAAGCCATTCTAGTCCATGTTGCTTTAAATGCTAATGAGCTCTGCTCACCCCGCCCCTCTCTTCCGTGGAGTGACGAGCAGTACTGTTTACTTTAGCCGTGAAACTGGCTAACTAGCCCGTTATTAGGAAAGGGGATTTGCAAAGATTCATAAAAACCCTTATACTCACTTCTTCTGTAGATGAAGCTTGATCACGAATGATTCGCATGAATATAGACACATTTAGGCAGATCGGGGATCGGCGCATTCCCTTAAAAATGAAATCAGCGTTAATCCTCCGCTTCTTCAGCAGCTCAGATGTCAGGAGTTAATGACAACTGTTATGTTCATTATTACATCCAACAACAAAACGCCTCAATCGCTTAGGAGACATTCATCTTCCCCTGCACCGGAGTCAACACAATGGCGGACTGATGACAGCTCACTCAGGGCGGGTCTAAGGTAAGACGGCCTTGTCAATCAACTATCGTGGGAGCGGCCTGTACAGAACTACATCATTCTGACAGGGCTCTCAGAACAGCCTGATTTGAGAAAGGGGATTTTAAAAAAGGAATTAAAAAAAAAATAAAAATTTTTTTTAAAAAAACACCACCACTGGGTGGATTTTTGTCATTATAGGATGGATGTGTACATACACTTCCAACACACATTTATGTTCAAACAACTTGTAAAGTGAATTTTGTATCCGATGACCCCTTTAAAATTTGCTGACAATTAACTTGGGCATTCAAGATGTAGATGAATTTGTTTCTTCATTTGGAGTATGTTTGGAGAAATCTAGCATTAAATCACTTATTCATCAATGCATCCTCTGCAGTGAATGGGTGCCGTCAGAATGAGACTCCAAATACCTGATAAAAATAATCCATAAGAAATTCACGTATCGAGTCTGTCAATTAAGCCAAGCAAAAAGCTGCAAGTTTGTAACAAACAAATCCATTAAGGAGTGTTAACTTTATACCATCTCTGCTGGCCAAAAAGTCCAGAATTCATAATACTTCCTCCAGCGTAAAAGTCCATCCCCTGTTATTCTCTCATATCAAAATCCACTGACGTATTTATTTAGAACTGTTGTGGACTGTTTTCACTTACAAATAGTGCCTGATCCGTGCATATTTCTCTCCTGATTCAGATGAGATGAATGAATATTATATA
The DNA here is from genome assembly GCA_021397915.2 of Tor tambroides. Classification (NCBI taxonomy): domain Eukaryota; kingdom Metazoa; phylum Chordata; class Actinopteri; order Cypriniformes; family Cyprinidae; genus Tor; species Tor tambroides. The sequence goes on from JAFVLL020006672.1 coordinate 218,804, forward strand.
GAGAGGACTAGAGAGGATATTGGCTGGAAGTAACGGTTTAAGCTAAAAATGTCTTGATGGATTTGTTTCTTACAAACACGCAGTTTTTCATTTCACAAGAAACTAACTGATGGACTGGAGCCTTGTGGATTACTGTGATGTTTTTATCAGGCTCTCATTCTGATGGGACCCATTCACTGCAGAGGATCCATTGATAAATAAGTGATCTAATGCTAAATTTCTCCAAATCTGTTCAGATGAGAAAAAAAAAAAAAAAAAAAAACTCATCTACTGGGGTAAGTACATTTTCAGCAAATTTCCATTTTTTGGGGGTAAACCATTCCTTTAATATGGTAAAACACATAAGATGGAGCTGAGGTTACTGTACACCTGGTAGCTGAAAGCAGCATCCAAATCAACTTAATTTTTTAAACAAGCAAACAATGGTTGGGGGGATGTGTAGACCTTCGTGAATGACAGCTGTTCAAATTCTATGGAGCTTTCCATGGAATTCAAAGAGGACAGAAACCACACAGCCTGCCTATAAATGATCTGTACAGCATTTGTTTTTGATAGGGAGAAGAGGTGTGCGCTGGTTTAGGAAAAAAAATGGCACAAGCTGGATTTAAACTGGGGTTGCCCACAAAATTGTCACTGCACAGTGTGCCAGAGCATGTGCAAGGCACTCTAACACATGGGGTAAAGAGTAGCTGAATGAGCATTGAGCTTGTGCCGTACGCTGTCGAGTGTATGAAAAACATAGGTGTAGGAGTCTGGACGAGCGTGTATGTTATGAATCTGATTTCTATCATCATACTTCTCATATTGCCATTTAGACAGGTGGTCTAAGACAGCACTTACCAGAGCATCATTAGCACCCACTCTCACACTACAGCACACTGCCAAAGAAACGGTTAAAAGTACCCCATAGAGCACTTAACAGGCCCTAAAACATTATCAGAAAAACAAAACAGTTTCCTTTTTTACAGCTTACATTTTTTTATAAAATAATTCTTACCATGATCCTGCACTTTATGTTTTGCATTCATACCACACACCATGTATGTTTGTATAACATTCAAATAACGTTCACACTTTATTTTAAGGTGTCCTTCTTACACACGTTCCATGTACTCACTATTATAATAACAATTAATTATGCATAATTACATGCAAGTAACCCCAAGCCAAACCCTATTCCTAACCCTAACCATATAGTAAGTTTATGTACTGTATTTAATTAATATTACTCAGTACTTAAATGTATAATTACACTGTAAAAAGGACAACTTAAAAAGTGTAACCAAAATTTATATTCATTTTGAGATCTGCTAAAAATTAAAATGACATTTTGTTAAATGTTGATTTAAAAGATTTTTTTAAAATCTTTTTACCTTTACCTCAGTTAATCTAATGGGAAATGAGCAATGGAACATCCAGTGTATTACTTAAATATTACAGGGTCTACCAAATACATAATCTTTATATTATGGCTAATAACTATTAATATTGGCTAATAACTGGTATGGTACAGATATACTGTGCAACCTATAATGTGCATACATTGTTTTACTTTGAATAAAAAGTTTACATTCCTTGCAAGAACAATCAAAGTTACAATGGCAATACAAGAGCTAAGCTTTTAAACCTAGAACCTTCCAGAAGAAATCTTTAAATGCCGTGCCACAACATCACAAACACACACCTGCAAAATGCATCAAAATGTATTCACAAGCAGACTTCAAATTGTTCAGACTGCACTCATATTTAAAACATACGCAAACTCAAACAAACATGCGCAGGAGCTCTGTGGCAGCAATGGAGCTTGACATTCATGCATGCCCTGACTAGTAAAAGACACTGAGGAACAAGAATAGAAAGACAGAGAGGGAGGGAGAGAGAATGCAAAAGGGAAGCACTAAAGGAGACTTTATGTTGTAAATCCAGGCTTTCGAAATCATGTCAAAACTAGCTTGGAAATTGTTCACAACCTTAAACTTTCCAACCAATCACAAACAGTCTTTAACGATCAGTTCTCAAATCCCCTCCCACTCAAACTACAACAACAGGAGGACCACAATGTACAGCGAGTACTTTTAACCACACTCCTCATATCTATATTTAATGGAAGTGAGCCCATTTTAAAAACGCGTGACACCAAGGAAGGAACCAGATCCCACCGATGAGCGTCTTTTCTAATTGCAGAACCCAAGACGCGTTACCGTGACATCACCCCTTTGTCAAACGCAGATCAGCGTGCAGTCACCAGACTCATTAATGTATTTCTGGAACAAACTCGGACTCAAGGAGCACACTTGATACAGTGACCTTAACACAAAGCTCAAATGTACAGCTAATAAAAATAGAACCTACATCTCCATCAAGAACTCTGCATTGTCATTCATCAGATAAGACATTTATATCATCAACAGACGCCCCAAAAGTGTCTGGCTGCTTAACACCACCAAGTGTAACGTGAAAACAAACGATGCTAAAGGTTTCCTTCACTTTTCTTATTGCATATCCTGTAGTTTAGTGCTAGCAACATGTTCACGGGTTTGATTCTCAGGGGATGCATGTTGTTGAAACCAGTTGAGCTGCTTTTGCAAATAAGTAATAGTTACTATTCTTTCCCCATTTATTCACTGACATGTCTCCTGTCCCCATGTTGAGAGAAATTGGGAGCTAGGTGCACAAACAGAGGCATTTCCTCCAGGCTGAGGCTTATTTAATTCACTTTTGGTGTGAAAAGTTGCCAAAAGTTTCAAGATGCCAAAAAATATAACTTTTGGGATTTTATTATTAAGAATAAATAAGCAAGCCCAGCTCAGGTGACACAAAAAGTAACACAATAAACATTACTTTCAATAAAAAGTAACTAAACACAATTAATTACTTTTCATGGAGTAACTCAAAATTGTAATGCATTACATTAAATGTAACTTTCCCCAACACTGGATCCAGTGTTTACCTTGAATAAACCATACGTTGCTTTGGATAGTGTCTATAAACTGCATAAATGTAAATCTAATGTAAATGTTTTATTATTTGCAAGTTTTAAATATTTTGCAATGTATCTCTTTCTTTGACACAAATGGCACTTGGTTTGATATTTCGTTATCTAATGTAATGACTTTCATGCATTTTTAAAAGCAGATTAAGTGTCCAAATACTTTTTGGGGCCACTGTACACTACAAACCACGCTTCATGATTCTATTTCTGAGTTAAAAAGGCACAGAAAGAAAAAAAAAAAAAACTTAAGACTTAATTCTGGCTGTCCACCTCCATCGGATTCTTTTAGAAGAATCTCACATAAATAGCAACTTTGTTTTGGCACGGCTTAAAAGGAGAAATCCTGCTGATCCCACAATGAGGTGAGCATCAACCCAAGAGAAACACAAAATTCCCTCGTCTTTCATCACTTGTTCTGATTTTATCAAGATAAGCAGAAAAGGGAGAGAACTGTAGTAGTTAGCAGAAGAACGTAATGGCTGAGTAAAGTTTTTTTCCACTCCAGATCTGATGAAACATCAACCAAGCCATTTTTCTGACTAACCAATTAGAAGAAAAAACAAACAGAAACATTTTTCAGTCAAGTGCAAGTCTTTACTGCTGACACAGACTGCAAAGTCTTTAAAAAATAAAAACAGCACCTGAAGGATCTGTCATGACAGGAATAGAGATTGCTCAATAGTATTGTTGTAGGCCATTAATGTACAGAACCTATTAAAAACAAACTAAATTTACACTCACAACTGTGAACTATTAAATGGAATGCACAGATTTATAAATGTCACATTTACATCTTTCATAACCCTTGCACTATAAACAAAAACAAATAGCAACTACCGCACATTTGCATATATATTGACCTGATCAGCAGTGACATTTTTGCAGGCAATAACTGGCAGGAAGTTATCACCGTATTTGGTGCCTGGTCAGTAAATTGGGTGACAGTGTGAACTATGAGGGATGGCTAATTAGGTCTCTTCTCTCTCTGTCAGTCTCTGTCTCCTATGCACGCACACAAACACGGGAGTAGAGTTTCCAGCACACCTGCGCACCTTGTCAACGGGTATCCACTTTCACACCAACACAGACCTACTGTCCTTACACAGGTCACGACCCCTTTTCTCTAACAGGAAGGGAAGAGCCAGAATGACTGCTGCTGCTATCATTAGAATTTTTGCCAAGAGGTTCATGAATTGATGGTCTGTCCAATTAATCATTTTGAAAGTGTAAAACAGATCATAAATCTGCAGAGCTACAAAACATGGAGGCATATTATGACACACAATCAACTCAGCTTAAAGTGAAATGATGGTTAGTTGTCCAAAATCAGTAATAGAATCATATACAATGACGATAACAGGATTATTTTGGTTGTATAGTACTTTTTGAGCTCTATAATGTTTATTAAATAATGTATTTATATACAGGTGTTTATCAGAAATGTGCTCTGCTCAGACTTAGGCACTTAAAGCAAAACAATTTACAAATGCCAAGAAATGAACAGGATGGGATGTAACAGAATGGAAATAAAGACAGGAACTTAGTCATTGCTCACTGAGGGATTAGGTTAGCCTAAGGGCGTCAATAAAATGACTTTAGATATTTTTAATCACCTTTTGATATTATAATTCAGATTTTGGTAACTGTATTAAGATATTAAAATAAAGTGAGATAAGTGCAAATGCATTAAGTTTTGATTCAAAAACTTGCTTTTGATATTAGAAAACATTACAGCTATTAATATTTATGTTTACTATTATACAAGATTAAGAGTTTGAGAAGTGAAAAGGCAAAAATGACAGCTGCTTAAAATAAAGTCTTTAAAGCTTTAATCTTTTAAGAACATGTGAACATAAACTAATTACTTTCATCCTATAAATCTGTGTTTTATTCAGTATATTTGGATATCTATGAAATATATGACACAGAAATGACCCAACAAACTCTCTCTACAAAATTACGCATTTGTTTACATGCAGTGGAAATGCAGCACGTGCAGTGTGTAAAAACACAATCAAACGGCATGACAGAAATGACATATTTACCTTGAACACCTCCGAGAAGAAACCGGAGCCGATCTTCTCGCAGATAAAGTCATCTATTCGCGCCAGGCTGGACACGGCGCTGCGCAGCGCCCGGTAAGAGGACGGCCTGGGCCGGTGCGCTCCGTGAATCCCGTGCAAAAGAGAGTCCGAAGCCTCCGGATCAAAGTCATCCTGGTCCATAACGATGGTCCCGGATGACATTATCGCGCGCGCTCTAAATTCCACCACGAGCGTTTACATGTCTCTGACGCAGTACTGCAGTTTCAAGGTCTCCGTAATTGTCTGACAAGAAAAAAAAGAGCGGGTCCGCCTTTCGATCAAGTTAAGAAGGTCTATTCACGCAATCCCCGATCGGCGCGTGACCGATCTTCAGGTCTCGTGCGTCGCTTCCTCCATACTGATTTCTGGCCTCATTTTCAGTAGCGTATCACATTCCTGTTTCAAATAAGAAATGAGAACAGTTCTTAATAACAGTTACATTTAAATCCTCTGATCATCACTATCTGCTTTTGTGGTGAACATGTTTGAGTGAAGTTGGACTAGTGTAAATGATGCACGGCGGCATCTTCTGCTACAGACGGACTGCGGATGATCAATTATACACAGAGAAGTGAGGCGATACGCACGGTCGCGACCTCTCTAGAAAAACACTGTTTTATATCGTTATTTATTATTTAAATCAACCTTGTTTCGATAAATATCATAATTTTGCCACCGTGCAGTTTATCGCGATGCTCACCTGCGCTTCTCCACAGGTATAAACTTATCGAGTCACAACCTTCCAGTTTTCAGTCCGTTGTAAATATCCTAAACTGATGGAAGCGTTTGCTCAGTTCCCCTCGTGTTTCATTTTGAGAGCGACTAAACGGGGAGCCCCTACTGGCATCTGCGTATGTAAGTAGCAGGAAATGTGTGCAGACTGAGTTTGAGTTCTTATTGGCAGCGACTCACCTGGGCGGGTCCAGCAGAAGCTTGCGGCGGCGGCTCACCTGCGCAGTTTGACAGATGACCAGACGGGGCGCCACGCCCCCACGCTTTTAACCAAATCCTTGTTAGCTGAAAATAGCCTATTTTACCTGCTGGCTCGCAATAAAAACAGTTTTTATTAAGGCTTATTCGCTAGCTTTTAGTTGTGCAAATTATATTAGTTGTGCGAATATTATATTTTTTTATCCATTTGACAGAAAAATATAGACTTTTGTGATAAAGGCCTATTTATGATATGCAAATCTATAATAAAGTAGGCTAATACATAATGACAGACAGTAGGGTCATGTTCCTCTAACTGTTTATTAAGGGCTTTTCCAATATTTTATATTCTGCCAAAAATAATGTCACTGTGCTATTTAGGGTAGAATGGGGGAAATGCCCACCTAGTGTTTTTCCCCAAATAATCACAACATAAGATTTTTTTTTTTTTTTTTTTTTTGTAACTATGGACTACATAAAGTACAAGAGTGATGTAGAAGTTTTCACCATGAAACTTCACTGGTGATGTACCTGAAAGAAAATGAATTTTACAGAAGCCTAAATGATCTACTTTCAGCAGTAAGAAAAAATTGTTTTAAATCTTATTTTGTAGACCATCACAGTTATATGATATGAGAACAATAGGGCCTGGCTGTAGATACTGAGTATGTGTTATTTAAGAAAAATATAATTCCATTTTCAGAATGACAATTTTTTTCTCAATCATAGTGTGTGGGGTAAAACGCCCCCAGGGGGCAGTGGGCAATTACTGTAGTTATTCTGTTCTGAACATAAAATCCTTTGTATTTCCATCAAATTTATTCTAACTAGTTGGTTGAATAAAAGTATTTGGACTTCATATTTAAAAATTAGCTACCTCAAATTAGCATCAGGTAGCTAGCTATCCAGTTAGCATCAGCTAACAATTTTTTTTTCAAATAGGCTATTATAATTTTGTAATTCATAATTATTGATTGTGGTCTTTTAAATTTTAAGATAAAACTGCCTGTAATTTGATTTTGCTGTAAGTGTATAAAGCAAATTGCTTTGCAGCCTAATAGTGGGGGGCATTTTACCCCACCTGTGAAAATCTAATAATAACGTGAAAACACTGGATATTTTTCATACTTGGTTTATAATTTATGTCATTATCACTAAAAGTGTTATAACTTTTCTGAATACATTTGTTTCACAGAAAAAATTTACAAAGTCCTTAACCCTTGTGCCTCAATAAAAAAAAGTTACACTTAGGTCCATAGTGGACAAAAATGTCCATGTCAAAAAAATGGTCATAAAAATTGGAAGCTTGGGAGCACAGACTTAAGTTTGGTCTCATTTTAAAGAAGACCCATGGCAGATTATGGTTGAAGTAAAAAAGGTTTAAAAAGTGAAACCAAAAAAAAGTTATACAGGTTTAAGTTTATGAAAATGATTTATGAACAATATTTTATATTTTATTTTATGAATATTTTATCTATGAAACATGTTGAACTCTAAACCTGCTAGAAAATCAAAGCCATAAATCTAAACAAATTGTGTTCCAAACTTGAGGTTGATATCTCAAAAAATTAGCTTTCAGTAAAATTTTGTTTGGGCGCAGTACCAAATTTTCCCCATTAGATGCCAGCAAAACTCTGCTGGTGCACACAGTGGTTGGATTTGTGATTTGCAGTAGAGTTTCTCTCTCTCAGTTTTTACAAGAACACACATGTACACACACACAATTTTTTTTATGACACACATACAAACCACACTCTGACATCTATACCAACACACCCACACAATTATAGCTGCATTATTTTCCAATTGGCTCTATAATATGCAGAAGCAGAAAACAGGAATAAAGCAAGTATTTGCTTTATAGGCCCTTTATAAACCAAACCTGAAAAAATGGCACCATCTGGTAAAAAATTTAATTTTGAAGCCTTGCCAACAGAATGAAAGCCTATTAACAAAAATTGCATTATTTTACAGTTAAACGACACTGCGATTAAAAATAGCAGTTTTAATGGGTTTCAATGGGGACATTTTTGTCCCAATGGTGCTGAGTGTAACAATTTTTTGTACCTAGTGCATAAAAATTTTAAGCTTGGGAGCACAGAGTTAAGTTTGGTCTTATTTTAAAGAAGACCCATGGCAGATTATCGTTGAAGTAAAAAAAGTTTAAAAAAATGAAACCAAAAAAAGTTATAGAAGTTTAAGTTTATGAAAATGCTTTATGAACAATATTTTATATAAAATATATATTTTATGTTACATGTTGAACTCTAAACCTGCTAGAAAATCAAAGCCATAAATCTAAACAAGTTGTGTTCCAAATTTGAAGTTGATATCTCAAAAAATTAGCTCTCAGTAAGATTTTGTTTGGGCGCAGTACCAAATTTTCCCCATTAGATGCCAGCAAAACTCCGCTGGTGCACACAGTGGTTGGATTTGTGATTTACAGTAGAGTTTTTCTTTCTCAAATATTACAAGCAAACACACACAATTTTTTTTATGACACACATACAAACCACACTCTGACATCTATACCAACACACCCACACAATTATTGCTGCAATTTTTTATCCAACTGGCTCTATAATATGCAGAAGCAGAAAACAGGAATAAAGTGAGTATTTGCTTTATAGACCCTTTATAGATCAAACCTGAAAAAATGGCACCATCTGGTAAAAAACAGTAAAAAATTAAATTTTGAAGCCTTCCCAACAGAATGAAAGCCTATTAACAAAAATTGCATCATTTTACAGTTAAACGGCACTGCGATTAAAAATAGCAGTTTTAATGGGTTTCAATGGGGACATTTTTGTCCCAATGGTGCTAAGTGTAACAATTTTTTGTACCTAGTGTAAAATAGATTTATTAAAGGAAATGAGGTTGGAATATTAAAATTCCAATAAAAATACACACCTGAGCCAAAATTTATGCAGTTAGCATTAACACAGGCAAAATTATCAAAAAAAACAAAACTAAAATGGACAAAAATGTCCATAAGGAGGCAGAAGGGTTAAGGGAGACGTTTTCCCCCACACATTATTTCATAAGCTATAGCCTATAACCTATTATTTTTGACTGTGTCTTATTGTTAGATGCCAGTTGAGAAATACAGTTAAAATAGTGCACTTTTTTCTCAATATTTGATAGAACCCACATACCGGCGATTATAACGTTGCAGTGCAAAACTAAACAACATAATTCTGTAGCCATTTCAGTAATGTTTATTAATTTTAGTAGGCTTTTTTGTTAATCCATGACAAACTGGCCTATAGTGCTGTGAGAAACTTTACACGAAGACAACACCTATCAAATCTATGATGTATGAATTATTGAGCAAGACCGTCACTGTTAAGTTATTTATGAGCTTTAAAAGTGCTTTTGTTTTGATGGTATTGGACACCCTTTAATTTTAACAGTTTGTCAAATGCGTGATGCCCATTTGTGGATAAATAATAGTCTAATATAATTTATGAAATATATATTACAAATTTTAATTTAAAAAATGTTTTCAGTCACCCTTTAGCTACGCCATGACTTTTTTACTCATAAAGGTTGAGAGCTGAATTTGATGGCGCAAGAATATAATAGGCTATATCACGGTAAATAAAGCACGCATCTGGCCTCTTGCATAAATGAGTTAATGCTTGAGCGCACACAGCTCATTAAATTGCTCCTGTTGCCCCTAATGGGTGTAGAGTTGCATGCAGCAGAACATGAAAGTGTGTATAGTGTGTGTGTGTGTGTGTGTTGTATGCCATGAAGAAGCCGCTCATATTACTCTATGCTGCCATCTAGTGGCACGAGATTAAGAGCAAAATTACCTAAAAATGTGAGGCTGATAGATCTGAGGGATATATACAAGAGGGATACACACATTCTTAAGCTTGCATATTTAGTTAAAAATTATGAAAGCATGTGTTATATGCGATGTTGTACGTATTTGAAAAGCAACTGAAAATTATGTTCAAATAAGTATGAAAATTATCACCAGAATAAAGAGTGATTGAGCTCATAGAGATACTGCTGTGCTTGAGCCTTGTCTACACATTTCATTGTGAAAATTTATCTACAGCAAATTTAGGTAAATAAATCACCTATGTTTTACAGTCATGTGTTGTAGATTTTGAATGCAAACTTATTTAAATAAAAGTATTTCATGGATAAAATACCAATTTTTAAAACATTTTTATTGTCCCATGTGAAAAAAGAATTGTCCATCACAAGAATGACTGTTTACAGGTCAGTATCACATCATTTCACTTTGACAGAGAGAGAAGACCAAAGAAAATACTTGAGCAAATATTTAATGAAAACATGCATAAAATAATTTTCTATAAAAATGCTGAACATTTACATTTACTCTATTATATAGATTTGTACAGTCTGTTATTAAGAATGTACATCCTTTCATTATTTGAACAAAAGCACATATATATTTCAGAAAAATCAATTTCATCTGGTACTTCATATTTAGGTATATTTCATTCATTGTAATTAACAGGTGAGATGATCAGTGGTGCTGAATTTTTACCTGCACCATAAGTCCAAGGGCTTAAAAATGGATAGAGTTTGTCAGTGAAAGACTGACCAGTGAAAGAGTAGATATGAGACCTGGACTCCACATCATAAAAGGAGACCAAGCCTTCCTCATAATCCACAAACACACCCACCTTCTGAGGCTTCACGTTCAAGGAGAGAGAGATAGGGGAAGACTCACAAGCTTTACACTCTTTTGCATTTCTCTGCCACAAAGTCCAATTACCACTTTCAGGACACAGGTTGAGCGCTCCCTTCCTGTTAATGGATTCTTTTGCCACACCTAAACTCCACTGAGTCTTTCCCTTAACCTGCACCTCAAAATAAAACCTCCCAGATGAAAAGCCCTTGTTTCCCAGGACAATCATATATTTATCAAACCTCTTGTCACTGTCTGGGCAGTATTGGTTTCTGTTTCCATGTTGCACTTTTTTTCTATCTTCAGACAGGATCAGTTCAGGGTGAGCTGTGTCAGGATCCAGAGTCACATCCACTGAGAGAGAGAAAATTTAAATCATAGAATCAGAGAAAATATATTTGTATGCATTTTATTTTGAATAACTGAATGCTAATAATTGAAAATTGGAATGCTGCAAGTCCCTTATCAGATCATATAGTTCAGGAATAGTTCACCCAAAATGAAAATGTGCTGAAAATGTACTCACCATGAGGCAATTCAAGATGTAGATGACTTTGTTTCTTCATCAGAACAGATTTGGAAAAATTTAGCATGACATCACTTCTGAATGGGTGCCGTCAAAATGAGACTCAAAACGGCTAATAAAAACATCAGAATATTTGAAACAAATTGATGGACTGGAGTCACATGGGTTACTTGTGGATTATTGTGATGGTTTGTGTCATCTGTATGAACTCTTATTCTGACGGCACCCATTCACTGCAGAGGATCCATTGGTGAGCAAGTGATATAATGCTACATTTCTTCAAATCTGTTCTGATGAAAAAACAAACTCATCTACATCTTAGATGGCCTATGGGTGTGTAAATTTTCATTTTTGGATGAACTATTCCTTTAAGGTACTGTAAGTGTGTGTGAGTGAATAGGATCAAACACTGTACCTGCATACTGCTGTATTCTCTTCAACACTGAGACATACACGATAACAAAAGATAATCAGATTTTATTTATATTCAGACACATTTATGAACTGAATTTGCTTTTAAACATGTTTCGCTTGCATTTGGGATTGAGCAGCCTGACAGAAAGAAGAAATAATATTCTAAAGCTTGATGCATGTGCTCATTTAATAATAAAAAATGAATGCAACAACATTACAATTGCAACAAAAACTGCCTATTTGAAAACTGATTTCCTAAAGTGGATGATTTATGTGTGCTAAGAAGTTTGATCATTCTGTATCTGCTGATTAACTAAACCATTAACTGTGAAATAAGAATCTGTAAAACTACCTGTTTGACTGAGTTTCTCATCTAGAGTCTCCTGCAGGTGAGTCAGAGCTCTTCTCAGAGTCTCCACACTCACACAAGTATTAATGCAGATCCCAGCCCAGATCTTGGTGTCTAAAGGTCTGCACAGGGACGGATAAATCTAAAGGAGGAGAGAGAGAGAAATCCCTCAGCATGCTGAGTGTTAGCCTGTGACGTGAGCAGAGAGAAACACTGACCTGTAGGAGGTGCAGGTGATCCTCAGTGTGTGAGAGCTGCTCCAGCTCACTGTTTCTCCGCTTGAGTTCAGCGATTTCCTGCTCCAGCTCTTTAATCAGCTCCTCGGCCTGATTCTCTGCTGCTTTCTGCTTCTGCTCCATCACCTCCAGCAGCTCAGACTGACATCTCTCAACGGAGCGGATCAGACTTGTGAACAGCTCAATGCTGTCTGCTCTTTCTTTTTCAGTGTTCTTCTGATTAGTCAGATTCATGAAAAAAAACATTACTTTTTGAAATGCAACTATCTGACAAATCAAATATTAT
>JAFVLL020006672.1:231392-277903 GCA_021397915.2 Tor tambroides
CAAGACATCGATCAGATGATATATTTCAAGGGATTCGTCCGGTTTTTGTACTTAAATCACTATTGTGAGTAGGATTATTTCTTCCGCATCTCATCTATCGCCTCCCTTGCTAATTCCAAAACGTCATTTTAGACCTAGTAACTGAGGCTTGAGCCGTTGATAACAGACAAATGCAGCTAACAACTAAGTTATGAGAGAGAGAGGGAGAGACAGAAAAAGAGAGAGATTTAGCGTGTGTGAATTAGCCTACCTCTCTCAAAAGTGTTCGGCAGTAGCGTCTCTACTAGTAAAACTTTAAGTTCATTTTCCTCACGAACAGTGCCGTTGTTATCTCGATTTGCTTGTGAGAAATGTCATGTTCTTTTCAGTCGCTAAACTATTTACTGACAAAGTCATCAGAGCAGCGCTAACAACATTAGCGCGTATGTTTCCATGTGTGTAAACTGTGTGTGTCTGTAAGGGAGAGAGAGCAGGAGAAATAGAGTATGTGCTTTACATACATAAAACGTAATTTTGTGGGAAAACATGGAACTGATCTGTCATTTTTATCCCATTGCTTACTATATTTGTGTTTTTGGCCAGTGCCATTGTGGGCTTTGGTTATTTTGCTGTTGTAAGACCTTTTGAAATAACCGAAATCATTTGGCGAAATGATACGGAACTGTAATGTGCTGGTCAAGAGCTGCCTGGAACTACGTTCGCCGTGCATTTCCCTGAAAATAACTGCACACCTTAGAACGTTCATCAGCCAATCAGATTCAAGCATTCAACAGCCCCGTAGTATAATGGCTAATAAATAACTGATATGGTACAGATATACTGTGCAACCTATAATGTGCATATATTGTAAACTTTTTATTAAAAGTGAAAACATTTCTTGCAAGGACAGTCAAAGTTACAACAGCAATACAAGAGCTAAGTTTCTAACCTAGAGCTTTCCAGTATAAATCTTTAATTGCTGTGCCACCACATCACAAACACGTGCAAAATGCATCAAAATGTATTCACAAGCAGACTTCAAATTGTTCAGACTGCATTCATATTTAAAACATACGCAAACTCAAACAAGCATGCGCAGGAGCTCTACGGCAGCAATGGAGCTTGACATTCATGCATGCCCTGACTAGTAAAAGACACTGAGGAACAAGAATAGAAAGACAGAGAGAGAGAGAGAGAGAGAGAGAGAGAAAATATGCAAAAGGGAAGCACTAAAGGGGACTTTGTGTTGTAAATCCAGGCTTTCGAAATCATGTCAAAACTAGCTTGCAAATTGTTTACAACCTCAAACTTTCCAACCAATCAGAACCCGTCTTTAACGATCAGTTCTCAAATCCCCTCGCACTCAAACTACACCGACAGGAGGACCATAATGTACAGCGAGTACTTTTAACCACACTCCTCATATCTATATTTAATGGAAGTGAGCCCATTTTTAAAACGCGTGACACCAAGGAGCGAACCAGATCCCACCGATGAGCATCTTTACTAATTGCGGAACCCAAGACGTGTTACCGTGACATCACCCCTTTGTCAAACGCAGATCAGCGTGCAGCCACCAGACTCATTACTGTATTTCTGGAACACACTAGCACTCAGTGAGCACATTCGATACAGTGACCTCAACACAAAGCTCAAATGTACAGCTAATAAAAATAGACTCTACATCTCCATTGAGAACTCTGCATTGTCATTCATCAGATAAGAAAATTACATCATCTACAGCGGCCCCAAAAGTGTCTGGGCGCTTAACACCAAGTGTAATGTGAAAACAAATTATGCTATAAGTTTCCTTCACATTTCTTATTGCATATCCTGTAGTTTAGTGTTAGCAACAAGTTCACAGGTTTGATTCTCAGGGAATGCATGAACTGATACAACCAGGGATGGGGGTAATGCATTACAAGTAACACGAGTTACGCAATCAGATTACTTTTTTCAAGTAACTAAGTAAAGTAACAATACTTTTGAATTTACAAGAAAATATCTGAGTTGATTTTTCAAATAAGTAATGCAAGTTATTTTGTTTTCCCATTTATTCACTGACACCACTCCTGTCTCCAAATTGGGAGTGAGGTGAACAGGCAGAGGCACTTCCTTCAGGCTGAGGCTTATTAAATGCATTTTTGGTGTCCAGGGCCTTTACAGTTGCCAAAAAATATAACTTTTGGGATTTTTGTTATTAAAAATAAATAGGCAAGCCCAGCTCAAAAAGTAAAGCATTACTTTCAACAAAAAGTAATGCACTTAGTTACTTTTTATGGAGTAATGCAATACTGTATTGCATTACTTTAAAAGTAACTTTCCCCAACACTGGATACAATGTTTACCTTGAATAAACCATAAGTTGCTTTGGATAGTGTCTATAAACTGCATAAATGTAAATGTTTTATTATTTGCTAACTTGAAATATTTTGCAATGTATAACTTTATTTGAAACAAATGGCACTCGGTTTGATATTTTGTTATCTAATGCAATGACTTTCATACGTTTTTAAAAGTGTCCAAATACTTTTTTGGGGACACTGTACAGTATGTACTACAAACCATGCTGCATGATTCTATTTGTGAGTTAAAAACGCACAGAAAGGAAAAAAAAAAAAAAAAAAAAAAAACTTTCAGACTTAATTCTGGCTGTCTACCTCCATCAGATTCTTGTAGATGAATCTCACATAAATAGCAACTTTGTTTTGGCACAGCTTAAAAGGAGAAATCCTGCTGATCCCACAATGAGGTGAGCATCAACCCAAGAGAAACACAAAATTCCCTCGTCTTTCATCATTTTATCAAGATTAGCAGAAAAAGGCAGAGAACTAGAGTAGTTAGGAGAAGAACGTAATGGCTGAGTAATGTTTTTTTTCCACTCCAGATTTGATGAAATATCAACCAAGCCATTATCTGAACAGACGGAGGAAAGAGGTTTTTCTGACTGACCAATTAGAAGAGAACGAACAGAAACATTTTTAAGTCAAGTGCCAGTCCTTGGTGTTGACACAGACTACAAAGTCTTTAAAAAAAAAAATAAAAACAGCACCCGAAGGATCTGTTATGACAGGCATAGAGATTGCTCAATAGTATTGTTGTAGGCCATTAATGTAAAGAACCTATTAAAAACTACCTAAAATTACCCACACAACTGTGGACCATTAACTGGATTGATTTGCACATAATTATAAAATGTCATATTTACATCTTTCATAACCCTTGCACAAACCGAAACAAATAGCAGCTACCGCACATTTGCATATATATTGACCTGATCAGCAGTGACATTTTTGCAGGCAATAACCGGCAGGAAGTTATTGCCGTATTTGGTGTCTGGTCAGTAAATTGGGTGACAGGGTGAACTATGAGGGATGGCTAATTAGGTCTCTTCTCTCTCTGTCAGTCTGTCTCATATGCACGCACACAAACATGGGAGTAGAGTTTCCAGCACACCTGCGCACCTTGTCAACGGGTATCCACTTTCACACCAACACAGACCTACTGTCCTTACACAGGTCACGACCCCTTTTCTCCAACAGGAAGGGAACAGACAGAATGACTGCTGCTATCATTAGAACTTTACAAACAGGTTCATAAATTGATGGTCTGTCCAATCAATCATTCTGAAAGTGTAAAACACATAAATCTGCAGCGCTACAAAACCTGGAGGCATATTACGACACACAATCATAAAGCCAACTTGGAGTGAAAAGATGGTTAGTTGTCCAAAGTCAGCAATAGAACCATTTTATATACAAAGTCGATAACAGGATTATTTCTCTTATGTAGTACTTTTTGAGTTCTGTAATGTTCATTTAATAAAGTATTCATGTACAAGTGCATACCAGAAATATGCTCTGCTCAAGTTTAGGCACTTAAAGCAAAGCATTAAGTGGCATTTGTTAAAGCAATTTACAAATGCCAAGAAAATGAACAGGATGGGATGTAACAGAATGGAAATAAAAACAGGAACTTAGTCATAGGTCACTGAGGGATTAAGTTAGCCTAAGAGCGACAATAAAACGATTTTAGATATTTTTAATCACCTTTTGATATAATTCAGATTTTGGTAATTGTATTAAGATATTAAATTAAGTGAAACAAGCCCACTAATAAAACAAATGCATTAGGATTTGATTAAAAAAAATTGTCCTTTTGATATTAGAAAATATTACAGCTATTAATATTTTATATTACTATTATACAAGACTAGGAGGGTGGAAAGTGAAAAGGCAGAAATGACATCTGCTTAAACTAAAATAGTGTTTTAAACTTTACTCTTTTAAAACTGTGAACACAAACTAATGACTTTCGCCCTATAAATCTGTTTTATTCAATATAGTAAGATATCTATGAAATATATGACAGCATAACTGCATAAAAGAAATGACCCAACAAACTCTCTCTACAGAATTACGCATTTGTTTACATGTGGGGTTCCTCTATATATACAGTGTGCTGGAAATGCAGCACGTGCAGTGTGTAAAAACACAAACAAACGGCACGACATAAATGCCATATTTACCTTGAACACCTCTGAGAAGAAACCTGAGCCGATCTTCTCGCAGATAAAGTCATCTATTCGTGCCAGGCTGGACACGGCGCTGCGCAGCGCCCGGTAAGAGGACGGCCTGGGCCGGTGCGCTCTGTGAATCCCGTGCAAAAGAGAATCCGAAGCCTCCGGGTCCAAGTCATCTTGGTCCATAACGATGGTCCCGGATGACATTGTCTCAAGCACTCTAAATTCCACCACGAGAGTTTACATATCTCCGATCTGCAGTTTCAAGGTCTTTGTAATTGTTTGACAAGAAGAAGAAAAAAAAGAGCGGGTCCGCCTTTCGATCAAGTTAAGAAGGGCTACACACAATCCCGGTTGCGCGTCCGGCGCGTGACCGATCTTCAGGTCTGGTGCGTCGCTTCCTCCATACTGATGTCTGGCCTCATTTTCAGTAGCGTATCACATTCCTGTTTCAAAGAAACGGAGAATCGATCTCAACAACAGTTACATTTAAATCCTCTGATTACTATCTGCTTTTGCAAGAGCAAGTCTCGCGGTGGACATGTTTTAGTGAAGCTGTACTAGAAACGGCGGCATCTTCCGCTACAGTCGGACTGCGGATGATGAATTATACAGAGAAGTGAGGCGATAAGCACGGTCGCGACCTCTCTAAAGCACTGTTTTAGATCGTTATTTGTTATTTAAATTAACCTTGTTACAACCAATATCTTAATTTTGCCGCCGTGTCGTTTGTCGTGATGCTTACCTTCGCTACTCTACAGGTATAAACTTATCGAGTCTTCACAACCTTCCAGTTTTCAGTCCGTTGTAAATATCCTAAAATGATGGAAGCGTTTGCTCAGTTCCCCTCGTGTTTCATTTTGAAAGCGACTAAACGGGGAGCCCCTACTGGCATCGGTGTATGTAAGTCGCAGGAAATGTGTGCAGACTGAGTTTGAGTTCTTATTGGAAGCGACTCACCTGGGCGGGTCCAGCAGCAGCAGTGGCGGCTCACCTGCTGGGGCGCACGCACAGTCAGGCCGCTTGTTTGACAGATGACCAGGCGCAGTGTTGCCAGATTGGAAATGTCCAATTATTGTACCAAAAGCTCAAAATGATCGTATTTCGAAGAAAATTATCGTAAACGAGTCGAACGTTCAGAACACAGTTATTTATAGATGTTACAGCTATTGATCCTTTTCAGCACTCATTTTCTAGACTTAATTGCTAAGACTTAATTGCTAAAGCATGGACCTCAGTTTTGAAACAACTGACCTAAGTGCGGCAGGAACGTTAACTTGTGCTCGTGAGAGAGAGAGTCATTCTCCACGATGATTGGTCGAGAAGACGTGAGATGAGATGAAAGAATTGCGTAACACCAAGTTCAAGTCTCTTCACAATCATGAAGGTAGACGTAGGATCCACACAGCTAGATCAATGAAGCCCTATGATTACAACGACTATCATTTGGTGTCACAAAATTCTGAAATTATCGTACATTATGGTATTATTGATCGTACATCGTACAGAGGTCAAAATTATGGTACAAATATGATAATTAGCGTACGTCTGGCAACACTGACCAGGCGAAACTCAGTGTGGTGGCGATGTGTATGAAACGGGGCGCCACGCCCCCCACACTTTTAACCCAAAGTCAGTTGTTGGCTCGCAATAAAAACAGCTGTCGTGGCTGTAATTCGCTAGTTTTTTAGTTGTGCGAATATTATTTTTATTAATTTGACAAAAAAATATAGACTTTTTGGATATAGGCCTATGCAAAAATATAATAAAGCGATATATAATGCCATTAGGGTACCAGTCTTGTTTGCCCGAAAATGATTGCAATTACTCCAGCAATGTACTGTTCTATTAGGCCTACCTCTAACTGTTTGTTAAGGGGTTTTCCAATATTTTATATTTTGCCAAAATTAAGGTCACTTTTCTATTTCTAAGTATAATTGTTTACGTTATTTCATATATAACCTATTATTTTTGTTAATACAGCGCACTTTTTTTCTCAACATTTGATAAAATCCACCTCGGAGATTATAACATTGTAGTGCAACACTAAACAGCATAATTCTGTAGCCATTTCAGTATTGTTTATTATTTTTAGTAGGCTTTTTTGTTAAGCCACACAAGCTGGCCTACAGTGCTGTGAGAAACTTTATACGAAGACAACACCTATCAATTCTATGATGTATGAATTATTGAGCAAGACCGTCACTGTTAAGTTATTTATGAGCTTTAAAAGTGCTTTTGTTTTGATAGTATTGGACACCCACAAGTTTGTCAAATTTGTGACGCCCATTTGTGGATAAATAATAGTCTAATAACCTATAATTCATGAAATATGTTTTCAATCACCTTTTAGTTTCGTCATAATGACTTTTTGACTTAAGGTTTTGAGCTTAATTTGATGCTGCAAGAATATAATATCTCACGGTAAATAAAGCACGCATCAGGCCTCTTGAATAAATGAGTCAATATGCTTGAGTGCAGACAGCTCATTAAATTGCTCCTGTTGCCGTTAATGGGTGTAGAGTTGCATGCAGCAGAACATGAAGGAGTGTGTATCTTGAGTCTGTGTGCACGAGTGTTGTATGCCATGAAGAAATTGCTCATATTGCTCTATGCTGCCATCTAGTGGCACAAAAGCAAAATGACCTAAAATTAAAGATAGGTCTGAGGGATATACTAGAGGGATCCACACCTTCTTAAACTTGCATTTTTCTTAAAATAAGCATGGTGATGCAATGCCTTACGTATTTGAAAAGCAACTGAAAATTATGTTCTAATAATTATGAAAATTATCACCACCAGAATAAGAGTGATTGAAACCATGGCGATATTGGCCCTACTCTCTGTCTCATGGTTGTAGAGCCAAGGTTAAAAAGAATATAGTGCTTGGGCTTTGTCCACACGTTTCATTGTGACTATGGAAATTTAGGTAAATAACTGACCTATATGTTTTACAGTCATATGTGTTACGGATTTCCAGTGCAACTTTTTTAAATAAAGGTATTTCATGGATAAAGTACCAATTTTTAAAACATTTTTATTTTCCCGGGTAATAAGTGAGTAATTGTGCATCACAGGAACAGCAAAGAAACAAAATGCTTGAGTAAATATTTCTTGAAACATGCATAAAATTATTTTCTACAAAAATGCTGAACATTTAGATTTACTGTATTATGTAGATTTGTACAGTCTGTTATTTGTTCTTTGAACAAAAACACATATTTCAGATTCATGATTATAAGAAAATCATTTTCATCTGGTACTTCATATTTAGGTGTATTTCATTCATAATTAACAGGTGAGATGATCAGTGGTGCTGAATTATTACCTGCACCATTAGTCCAAGGGCTTAAAAATGGATATAGTTTCTCACTGAAAGACTGACCAGTGAAAGAGTAGATATGAGACCTGGACTCCACATCATAAAAGGAGACCAGACCTTCCTCATAATCCACAAACACACCCAACTTCTGAAGCTTCACGTTCAGGGACAGAGAGACAGGAGAAGACTCACAAGCTTTATACTCTTTTGCTTTACTCTGCCACAAAGTCCAATTACCACTCTCAGGACACAAATTGAGCGCCCCCTTCCTGTTAATGGATTCTCTTGCCACACCCAAACACCACTGAGTCTTTCCCTTAACCTGCACCTCAAAATAAAACCTCCCAGATGAAAAGCCCTTGTTTCCCAGGGTGATCATATATTTATCAAACCTCTTGTCACTGTCTGGGCAGTATTGCTTTACGTTTCCATGTCGCACTTTTTTCCCATCTTCAGACAGGATCAGTTCAGGGTGAGCTGTGTCAGGATCCAGAGTCACATCCACTGAGAGAGAGAATTTAAATCACAGCATTAGAGCAGAAATATTTTTATGTGTATTACTGAATGCTAATAATGGAAAATTGGAATGCTGCAAGTCCCTTGTCAGATAATTTAAAGGAATAGTTCCCCTAAAATGAAAATGTGCTGACAATTTACTCACCATCAGGCAATCCAAGATGTAGATGAGTTTGTTTCTTCATCAGAACAGACTGGGAGAAATTTAGCATTATATCACTTGTGAATAGGTGCTGTCAAAATGAGATTCCAAACGGCTGATTTTTAGTTTTTGTGATTTTAAAATCACAATATTTGTAAGAAACAAATTGATGGACTGGAGTCACAAGGAGCACTTGTGGATTATTGTAATGTTTTGTATCATCTGTATGAACTCTTATTCTGACGGCACCCATTCACTGCAGAGGATCCATTGGTGAGCAAGTAATGTAATGCTAAATTTCTCCAAATCTGTTCAGATGAAAAAATAAACTCATCTACCTCTTAGATGGCATGTGGGTGTGTAAATTTTCATTTTTGGGTGAACTATTCCTTTAAGGTACTGTAAGTGTATGTGAGTGAATAGGATCAAACACTGTACCTGCATACTGCTGTATCCTCTTTAACACTGTGACATACATGATAACAAAAGACAATGAGATCTTTATTTACATTCAGACACATTTATGAATTGAATTTGCTTTTAAACATGTTTAGCTTGCAGTTGGGATTGATCAGCCCGACAGAAAGACGAAATAATACTCTGAAGCTTGATGCATGAGATTAGATGAGTGTGTGTTTATATGTAATTCGTAATATTTTAATTTAATAATAAAAAACAAGTGCAACAACCTTACAATTGCAACAAAAGCTGCCTTTTTGAAAACTGATTTCCTAAAGTGGATGATTCATGTGTGTTATGAAGTTTGATCATTCTGTAACTGCTGATTAACTAAGCCATTAATAGTGAATTAAGAATCTGCAAAACCTACCAGTTTGACTGAGTTTCTCATCTAGAGTCTCCTGCAGCTGAGTCAGAGCTCTTCTCAGAATTTCCACACTCACACAAGTGTTAATACGGATCCCAGCCCAGATCTTGGTGTCTAAAGGGCTGCACAGGGATGGATAAATCTAAAGGAGGAGAGAGAGAGAGAGAAATCCCTCAGCATGCTGAATGTTGTCCTGTGATGTGAGCAGAGAGAGACACTGACCTGCAGGAGGTGCAGGTGATCTTCAGTGAATGAGAGCTGCTCCAGCTCACTGTTTCTCCTCTTGAGTTCAAGGATCTCCTGCTCCAGCTCTTTAATGAGATCTTCAGCCTGTGTTTCTGCTGCTCTCTGCTTCTGCTCCATCACCTCCAGCAGCTCATCCTGACATCTCTCAATGGAGCGGATCAGACTAGTGAACAGCTCAACGCTGTCTGCTCTCTCTTTTTCAGTGTTTTTCTGTTTAGTTAAATTCATGAATTTAAAAAAAATTTTTTTTAAAGGCTAATATCTGATAAATCAAACGTGTGTGTGTACATATATATATATATATATATATATATATGTATATATAAAATTTTGATTTAAATTGAGTTTATAAATTTACTTTTCTTAGCTTTACTGAGTGTTGGATTTCTTCAATCTTCTTCATTCTGTCCTGTATCATCTGCTGCACATCTGTCTGAGTCTTTATCAGTTGACTCTATGGTCAGGGAATAATAATAATAATAATAATCATCATTTAATTATTTATATACATATAATAATTTATATACATACATTTATATGGTACGGAGAGAGAGAGAGAGAGAGAGAGAGAGAGTGAATAAAGTAAGCTTCATAAGGCATTTAAAGAAAACAGAAGTTTTGTGATTAACAGGTATAATAAAACAAGTTTATAAGGTATATAACATGCATATCAAAACAATACAGTAATTAATTAAAAGCTATCCTGGAAATATAAAAATATACAAACAGATTAAATATACTAAGGGACTGCAAAGTATTTGAGTAAAAATTTTAAAATGTTTTAATTTTGCTATTTCCTACCTTCTTCTCTTCACTCTCCTGCTCTACAGGAACGTTGTTGTGAGTCTTGTGTTCAGTCACAGTGCACATCACACACACACATGTCTGATGATCTCTACAGAACAGCTCCAGAGGTCTGTCATGTTTCTGACACAAATGATCCTGGAGATTTTTTACAGGATCTATCAGTTTGTGTTGTTTTAAACCTGGAACCCTCAAATGACGCTTCAGGTGAGTCTCACAGAAAGAGCTCTGACATGCAGGGCACGACTTCAGGGCTTTCTGTTTTGTCTCTGTACAGACATCACACAACACTGCAGGAATTTTCAGATGATTTTTCTTTTTGTAGTGATCTACAATCTCTCTGAGTGTTGTATTGACCTTGAGCTTAGGTTTTTGGTCGAATGTTTCTTTACAAATTGGGCAGCTGTAATCATGCTTGTTGTCCCAGCATTTTTTTAGGCAGATCTTGCAGAAGTTGTGTCCACATGGAGTGGAGACCGGATCTGTGAACACATCTAGACAGATGTAACACTGGAGCTCCTCAGTCAGAGGACCAGTGGAGCATGTCAGGGCTGAAAAGAAGAGATATAAGTGTATCAGATACATTTCACACACTTTAAAAAATATTTCAAGTCCATAATCAGTTATTTTATGAGGGTTACTGACTTACATGGAGATAAATTCGGACTCCTTTTCTCTTGTGGTTTTGGAGATTCTGCCATTGATTTTACCCTTTTAAATGATTAAATAGATAATAATAAAAAAAACACACGTCAGGTCTTATTTCACAGCAAAAATCATCACCATTCAAAAGAGTCAAATAACAACACATACATGTTATAATTTAAACCCCCGGTTTCATAGACAGGGCTTAGCCTAAGCCAGGATTAGGCCATATATTAATTAGGACATTTAAGTAATTTTTATAAACATGCCTTAGAAAAAGCATTACTGGTGTGCATCTTAAGACAAAACAAAGGCCCTGACATGTTTTAAGAGCAGTCAGTACAAGTTTCTTTCAGCTGAAACAGCTCAGATTTACATTTTAGTCTAGGACTAGGCTTAAGCCTTGTCCGTGAAACCGGGGGAAAGATATCTAAATATGTTTTTCTTAAAAAATTTTTTAATTCAGTCTTGTATTCAGTCTGTCAGCTCATAAACTTAATGCTTCTCAATTCTTTAAGATGTGAGAGTAAATGACAGCATACTTTTCGTCTGTTTATAAGCAAGCAAATTTACATACATTTAATACAATTCTGATAGCATTTCGGTGCTGTAACAAAAGAAAACTAGATGCGCATTTGACTCATGATTCCTGGAATGCTCTGTATTTCCCAGGCAGACATTTACCATACATGTACTGAAAAAGACAACTAACATTTATTTCTATCCTAAATTTCTATCACATACCTTTGAGTATCAGCTGTCCTCACATACATCTTGTGTGCAAATGGATAGCTAAACATTTTGTTGTTAAAAGGAAAACGTCTAGATTGTTGATTCCGTTTGCAGATGTTTACTTTCATTTCACTGAAAGTTTCCACCCACCTACATCAGTCCCATAGCTCCTCCCATGTTTTCTTTATATGGAACAGATTAAGTTTTCCAGTGGAAAGACCTTCAATCAGTTGACTACTGGAGGAAGCAATGACTGAAATGAAAAGTAAAAACATAACAG
The DNA here is from genome assembly GCA_021397915.2 of Tor tambroides. NCBI lineage: Eukaryota > Metazoa > Chordata > Actinopteri > Cypriniformes > Cyprinidae > Tor > Tor tambroides. The sequence goes on from JAFVLL020006672.1 coordinate 243,407, forward strand.
TTTCACTGCACTTGTTTCCTAGATATTTTCACATATGTGAGGGAAAATCAAGAATGTAATCAGTCATTATTTTTCCCCCATATGAATAAAAACATTGGTAACACTTTAGAATAGGGAACACTTATTAACTATTAACTATGATTTTTCCATCAATAAATTCCTAATTTGCTGCTTATTAATAGTTAGTAAGGTAGTTGTTAAGTTTAGGTGTTGGGTAGGATCAGGGATGTAGAATAAGGTCACGTAGAATAAGGCATTAATATGTGCTTAATTACTACTAATAAATGGCTAATATTCTATTAATATGAATGCTAATTAGCAACTAGTTAAGAGACCCTAAAATAAAGTGTTACCAAAACATTTTTGTCTTTTTTTATATGACACTATATTATATATCACTTTTATTAAAAAAAAAAAAAAAAATTAATAATAATAATAATGTGGAAGAATATAATAAATAAATAATAGATAAAGACAATAACTCTTTACAATCAAGTTCCATTAACATTAGTAAACTAACTGCATTAATTAACATGAAATAACAATGCTTTAATTAATCTTAGTTAATGTTAATTTCAATATTTAATACATTATTAAAATTGAAAGTTGTAATTATTTAATGGACTTGCACTAACATTAAATAACAATGAACAGTTGTACTTTTATTAACTAATGTTAACAAAGATGAATAAATACTGTAACAAATGTATTGCTCATTGTTAGTTAATGCTTTAACTAACTATAATGGGACCATATTGTAAAGTGTTGCCCAATTAATGAACAATTAGTGCTATATAACCATTGTTGTTTTATGTCTTTTTAATGAACCATCACAAATATTACAAGGATTAGGAAGGAAACATTCTTGTTTAAATGCCAGTTTACAGAAAAATTCTGCTTACATAAGTATTGCACAATGGGTCAGTAAAACGAATTTTTCATTTTGGATGATGGTAAAATCATTTATATCAATATGAGAGTATAGACAAAAGGCCTTAAATATTTTACAAACTCTTGTGCTAAACCAGATACACATGTGTTGTAGATCTGACTAGAAAGGGGCCCTCCTTAGATCAAAATATTACCTCTCACCCCATTGTCCCTTATTGACCCTAGTGTTGCATGTACACCTGTGTACAAAACCTCCTCAAAACCACAAGTGTGGTGACTGCATATGTATTGTACTGGAAGAATAGCACTATATAAACGAGGTCAAAGTTCAGCATCGATAGAGATAAATTGCTGTGGGAGTGGCATTTGTGCACTGTGCTTTACATTTTTTACTGTGTGATCTTTGCTTTCGCCACAATGGCTTTGACAATCGGAGAGCGTGTGCAGCGCTTCCTGCTGGTCCTCGTGCCCAGGCTGCTCCTGGCTCTCTTTAGGCTGGTCTTGCCCGGCACAAAGCGACCAAAACATCTCCCTCCAATCAGAAACCCACTGCTTACCCTCTCTGCAGTGCAACTGGCTGAGAAGATACGTAGAAGAGAGGTTTGAGCTTTTATTTGCATTAGTTCTGTAACAGCTGAGCGTTAGGGATTGTATATAAGATGGCTGTTTTGTCATTGTGATTGAGAGTGATCGAGTTTGTTTTGGGTGCTGGCCTGGTTTTATAGCAGAATAATGAACGAAAAGACAATACAGCCAATAACTGCATCATATCTTATAACTGATACAAAGTGTACCCTGTGTATTTTATGTTTACGTTTCCTTTTTTGCACATTTAAATAAAAGCTGTTTTGCACTCTGGTTCTATTATTCCAGGCATCAATGGCTATAGTGTGCACTACAAGAATGACAGGTCAGCACCAAACTGAAATGTAACTTGTTTCTGTAACAGTGTCTCTATTCCAAAGGTTTAAATGAAGCCTGCTTTATGGCATTTATTTCTTGACTGGACTTAAGTAATCTCAGGTTATCTTGTTAACTTTATTATGGATAATTGACACAAAGGGCTCTGAAGTGCAAATGATCTGGCACAATAAATGCAGATCATGGCTCGATGCCCTAAACCTTAAATCCAAAGGTCCTACACACGTGGAGAAAATATATATTACACTGTGCTTTTTCAGATTTTTCTTCTTACTAAATAACACATTTATATATATTATTACTAAATATATTTAAATTTAGCGTTAAAATCAAGCAGTCTTTAAACTGTAACTAGCAAGTTTGTTTATGTTTCACAGAAAACATAATAGGTTTGGAGCAATATGTGATATTCACTCTTTAAAAGATTCAAAAAGGTTCCAAAAAATTTTTCCCCAGTAATGCCATAGAAGAACCAGTTTGGGTTCAATATGGCCTTTTGAAGAACCAATATGGCCTTTTGCAATATTGAATATTAATCTATTTGATTTGTGAGTTTAGGTTACTAGTGTGGAGGTTGTGCAGGCCTACATTGACAGGATACAGGAGGTGAACCCACTGCTCAACGCTTTGGTCAAAGACAGGTGAGCACTTGCTTTAGTAACAATGTTTATGCATGACTGTACAGGACATTTCACTGTAAATCTATACGGTCCTCTCTTTCAGGTTCTCATCTGCCATTCAGGAGGCCGCTCGTGCAGATAAACTAATAGAGGAGGAGAATGGAGGAGAGGAAGTTCTGAAGAACCGATTTCCTTTGCTGGGAGTTCCTCTGTCTGTCAAAGAGTCATTCGCTTTACAGGGTACACTTCCCATAATGCTCTCTGCCTTGCATGTATCAGTATCAACCTAAAGAGATTTATTTTGAGATTCATTCCTGCTTATCAAATGACTGTTCATTAAAAATATAACACATGGACATAAAAAAATTACTTGAATTGCTATGATGTTACCTGTATAATCTAGTATATAGGCTTTCCTATACAAGTAAAATTATAAAACAATGTCAGCCAAAATATTTCATGTGCACATATTTATGTATTTATTTATTGTAATAATTATTTATATGAATAGGTTTGGATAATGTAGAATCAGTCTGCCATTGTTGCAAGAATCCATACATATTGCCTAAAATCTGTTTTTCAAAGACTGTGACATTTCATTTTATTAGTAAATGTTGCTTGTTGATCCAGGAGGGATACAATTTACTCCTCTACTGTTCACTCATAGAGACAAGCTTCATCACTATAGAACTGACAAGGTTACTAGAAATGATTCATTTATTGATTTATGTTATCTGCTCCCGCAGGTATGCCCAATTCTGGCGGGTTGAAATCTCGCAGTAAAGTACTTGCCAGCGTGGATGCTCCTCCTGTGGCTTTCTTGAAGAGAGCTGGAGCAATTCCTCTGGGAGTCACCAACACCAGTGAGCTTTGCATGTGGATTGAGTCCAGCAACCACCTCTACGGGATCACCAGTAACCCCTATGACCTCGAGAGAACGTGTGGAGGAAGCTCAGGTTAATAAAAAAAAAACTGCATCATACTGCATTGATCACTGTTTGAAATCCATGAATTTGCACTAATGTTCAGCTTAACATAACATGGTGAAAAGTTGCCATAAACAAACTATTTTATTGTAATAAACACCGATTCTTTTCTTCTCTGGTAGGTGGAGAGGGAAGCATCATCGGTGGTGGTGCATCTGTGATAGGCATCGGCTCTGACATTGGAGGAAGTATCCGCATGCCATGTTTTTTCAATGGGATATTTGGCCACAAACCTTCAAAAGGTGTTTTGCTGTAGGAACAATCAGAAAAACACAATCACCTTTCTGTTCATAGGGAACAAAATGTGTATATATCATAAAGAGAGTGAGTTGTATTTCCTTTCAGATGTGGTGTCAAATGATGCTCATTTTCCCTCATGCACTGGTCTCCAAAATGACTACTCGGGTTCTGGTCCAATGTGTCGCTATGCTGAAGACCTGCTCCCACTTCTGAAGATTATGGCTGGACCCACTGCAGACAAGTACATCTGGCAAAGATATAAACCAGATAACAAATTTTTCTACAAGTCAATTCTGACACCAAGTATAAATTTTCTAGGCTCTCTCTCTCCGAAGAGGTGGATCTGAAAAAGTTACGTTTCTTCACTGTAGTAGATGATGGTGGATCTCCATTGACATCTCCAGTAGATAACCAGCTCATTCAAGCACAAAAAAGAGTGGGAAGAACATATAATACATGCATAATATAAATACATAAGCATGAATGCTTCTGTAATCAGTTGTATTGCTGAATATATGCAAAGTACTAATGTGAGCCTTATTTGAAAAGTTCTGCGGGACTTGTAGTTTATTCATCATTTTTTGTTGTTTCTGATCACAGGTGGCTGCACGCTTAGAAGCAGATCTGGGAGTTACGGTTAAGGAAGTTAGTTTTCCTCAACTTAAATACTCTTTTCAGATCTGGGACACATTCTTGGCTCTACCTGGCAAAGATGGCAAGGTGTAGTACCTTAAGTTGCTTTAACATACGAAGTCATTTATTAAAGACTTCTTGTTTACATTGTTTACTTGCATTCAACAAAAGGTTGTAGCAACCACAAGTGCTTATAACAATGAAAATGTTACACTCGGAGGATTAGAGCAGGTTTCAATGTGTGTTTGTGTTTATTCCAGCCTCCAGAACCTTTTGTTCAGCTAATGGCAGATGGAGGCTCTGTGTGGCCTGTTTGGGAGCTGATAAAGAGGATTTTTGGAAGATCTGAACACACTGTGGCTGCTATTTGTAAACTCTAAATAGTATTTTTATAGTAGTTAATTGAGATACTACGTTTTTAGCAGTATTTTATTTTTATATTTCCAGTGTTTAATTTTAGTTTTAGTTATTTCATTGTGCATTTTTGTCATTTTAATTAATTATTTTATTGTTTTGTAAATTTTTTTAAAATTAATTTTAGGTTTTAGTTTTAGTTATTTTAGTACATTGAGTTAAACTAAATAAAAATGTGAAATGATAAAAATAATTTAAAGTTTTTTACATTTTACTTTATTTCAGTTAATATTTTATTTCAAGTAATTAAGTTTTCATGGTTTTAGTTTTAATTTAATAATTCTGACTCTAAAACTGATGTATATACTGTATATTTTTTGGGAAATAGTCATGTTTTAACTGTGGTTGCTCAGAGTTAATGGGATAATTGGGTCTTGTTCTGTTCTTGTCCTTCAAATATCTTTCAAACTAACAACCTGTAATAGACTGGAGAGGTATTTCTCTTGTGGCTGATTTCAGGTTTGGCTCTAAAGGAGAGCTCTCACAGGTCTAAGCCATCTCAGTTCATCCTGAAACAGAAGGAAGAACTGCAGAGAGAGATGGAGGATCTGCTGGGGACAGATGGAGTGCTGCTGTACCCCTCTCATCCTCTTCTTGCCCCCAAACACCACCATCCCCTTTTTACTCCATACAACATCGGTTACACAGGTAACACTTGCTTAAGTAGTCATTTTAGTAGATTATAATGAAAAGTTACTAAATATATGAAGAGCCATTATAAGAGTGGTCGTTCACACTTTATATTAGGTAGCCTTAACTACTATGTACTTACATCAAAAAAATAAGTACAATGTACTTATTGTGGTCATGTTATATTGCAAAACACTTTTGCTGCTATTGAGGTGGAATATGGGTAAGGTTAGGGACAGGTTTGGTGGTATGGGTAGGTTTAAGAGTGGGTTAAAGTGTAAGGGATGGGTCAACAGTGTAATTATAAAAGTAATTACAGAAATTAATTACAGAAATAACTACATATAGGTGTTTTTAAAAATACAAGTACAATGTAAAAACATGTATGTACACAATACGTGCATTGTATCAAATTATTAATTTAAATGTAAGTACATAGTAGCTAAGGCCACCTAATATAAAGTGGGACCGAGTGGTCAAACAAGAATAGACTTTAATGTTAAGTTTAAAATCAATACAGTTGCTGCAAGGGTAATCAATAACAAGAGTGTGTAACAGAAGTAGGTGGAGACCCTTTAAATGCAGCCAAGAAAATAACAGTATACTTGAAAACCATTTCACCCATTTCTAGGGATCCTGAACATCCTAGGCCTGCCGGTGACCCAGTGTCCACTGGGTTTGAGTAAAGAGCGATTGCCTTTGGGCATCCAGGTGGTGGCTGGGAAGCTTCAAGACCATCTGCCCTTGGCTGTGGCGCTCTACCTGGAGAAAGCTTTTGGAGGCTGGGTCGATCCTGGAGTGGCTTAAGCACTGAAGACGCTGGAGGAATGCTGGAACTAGGCATGACATAGCATGTAAATAGACAATCTCAAACAACACTGCTTCATCCAGTTGATTTAAAGGGAAAGTCACCCAAAAATTCAGTCATCATGTACTTACTCTCGTATTCTTCCAAACCTGTAATACTTTCTTCTGTGAAGCACAAAATATATTTTGTAGATTGCTGGTAACCAAACAGTTTTGGTGCCCGTTGAAACATTTCTCAAAATATTTTCTCTGTTTCACAAAAGTCAAAGAGATTAGGATCGACATGAGGGTGAGTAAATGATGGCAGAAATTGTTTTTGGGTAAACTATCCCCTTAAGACAAACAAGTGGCTAGAAAGCCATGGCCTTTTTTTAGTCAGTATTTAGACATGACCGTGTAAAATAGTGTAATAATTTTAGCAGATCTATACAAGCAGATTTATTAACAAATATGAACAAGAGAAAAATGCTTAAGGGCTTTTTTAACTAGTCACTTGCATCCTACCTGATTTTAGCCAAACGAAAATGAAACTGTGTACCAGATGTGCTGAATGTTGTCTTTAAGGTATTCTTGTAAGACACTGTCATTAAGATTAGTCAAAGAAGGGCAAAACACATTTTTCGATTAAAAAATACATAGCTATTGTTACTGCTATTGGATATTGAATGTAACATAAAACTGTATTATACCAAAGATTACTAGTTTCAGAATTTATACATCACCACCTATGTCATTAAAATCTGTTCAACATTTGCATGTCAGACTTTTGCCCAGATAAAATGTAAAAATAGCAACTAGCAACAACCAGGATGTTGTTAGAAAGGCAGTGATTCAGTTGTGGCTGTGCAGTGCAATATAAATCAACATTATTTACACTAAAGCTTCAGCAAACGACTCATTCAAAACCAGACATGTTTTCATTTATTTCCTCCTTTTTTAAAAAAATATCGTTCTTAAAGTACTAAACAGAAAATAACCTGTCTTACACTTTGTTTATTGTTTTCATTTCTTTTTTTTTCCCGTCCAAGGAGGAACTTGAAAACATTTGAAACATTCTCAGTGTGAAAACACATGGACAGACTTTTTTTGTTTCGTTCATAGGACATTGTAATTGTATGTTTGTACCCTTTTAAGATCTCTTAATAACATGTCAATCAAAAGTAGGTTAAGACACAAACTAACAAGCCCCGCCTCAATTTCGCCTCATTTCCCAGACGCGAAGAAATCTGAAATAGGCCTAAAAATGAGAGACGATACAAACATTAACAAAAAGATAAAGAAAACAGCTGTCTCATAAGAGGTCCCTGTCTTTGGCAACGCAGGAACAGAAATAGGACATGAGGTCAAACAAACAGGAAGTCCTTTTCAACTGTCTGAAACCAACATCCAGAAATTTACTAGCGCATATTCCCAACACACCTCAGAATTTGGCCCGTAAATATGTACATTCCAGCGCATGTACATGAAATTTGTATTTTAAAGCACCCCTCAGGTGGCGTTGAAGAGGGGTGTGTGAATGTATACATATGTGTCTATGTAAACGTGCTGAGCACGTATGTGTGTGTGTTTGTTTGTTAACCCAGTCCTCCTCAGGAGACGTTGGTTATGGGTTTGTATTTCTTGAGGCGGGTCCATTGCCCAGTAGAGTAGTTCATCTCAAACACTGTGTCCACCAGCATGGTGGTGCTGCCGGTTCCATCCGCTTTAGGCAGGACTTCTGTGTGCTCGCTCAGTTTGATCTGAATGATGTCACCCTGCTCTGGACAGGGGTTTTCTGTTGGGAGGAAGGGACAGACAAACATTAGTAGATTCATTTAGAAAATAGAGTAACAGTAATCTGATAAAATCAAACCCACAATACCTCGAGATCCTGCCATGAACCCCAGGATGAGGGCTTTTTCGGGCCGTGTAACTTTGTTTGCAGTCTTGAACATTTCCTGCGCAGCATACATCTGTTCTCTCTGTGGGGAACCGAACATGCAAGATAAAAATTAACCTTCCCAGACTGTACACTATCATTCCAAAGTTTGGCGTTAGTAAGACTGAAATGAATACTTCTGTTCAGCAAGGATGCATTCAATTGATCACAAATGACATTTAAAATTTTACAAAATAACTATTTCAAACAAATGCTGTTCTTTGAACTTTCTATTCATCAAAGAATACAGGAAAAAGTGTCACCATAAAATACGCAAAAAAATATACTGTAAAATATTTAATAAAAAGTAGCACAAATGTTTTGAAGATTCAATTCAGCATATCAGAATGGTTTCTGAAGGATCATGTGACAAAAAATTCAGCTTCGCAATCACAGGAATAAGTGCCATTTTAAAATATATTTAAGCTGACAACAGTAATTTTAAATTCTAATAATACTTCACAATATTACTGTTTTTACTGTATTATTACCCAGTTAAAATAGTATTGATGAGCATGAGAGATTTCTTTCAAAACTTTTTTTTTTCCATAAACCCAAACTTTTGAATGTCAGATTCATTGTCATTCTCAGCATCAAAGGCTATATTAAAGGCAAAAAATAACAATTCAACTTTTACAATACTAAAATGTTCTCAATCAATCTTATTAAAAACATCTATTGATGACATTTCTAAATAAAACCGTTGTCTAGTAACATTTAAAGCAGAATTACTATCATTTCCATGAATCAGAGAGGTTTTTACCGTGAGCGACAGGTTCTTTTTTGGTTGGGTTTGTGGGGGTGCTGGTGTGGGTGCAGGCTGGGCTGCAGTGGTGGGCGGCTGCGTGGGCATGTCTGGCTGTGCTGCTGTGGCGGCGGGGGGCGGGGCATTGTTGGTGGGGGTGCTGGTTGGCGTGGTGGGTGAGGTGGGGGCCGTGGGACTGGCAGTGCTGGCATTATACATGGGCGGCCGCTGTTTAAACTGGCCGGGTAATGAGGCAGAAGCGGCACTCAGGGCGGGCGACTCCTCTGACTGCCGGTTTGTAGTTTCACGCCCTGAACCACCTGCATTTGCTAAATATTAAAACAAAGAATTGGAGTTCAGAAGACATTAAGCTCACATTTAGCTTGGCTTCCTGTTAATATCTGATTATCTGTTGTGTCTAATTAATACAGTTTCCAGACATCCCACCCTGCAAAAACTCATTTCAGGGAGGTAGTAAACTGCAATTCAAAACTTACTTAAAAACTTACTATCATGGCCATAGCCAGGGTTTGAAAATGAATGAGGTCTGGTGTGGGGTTAAGCTATAATAACCCCTACAAATACAACTCATTATATACGCTAAACACTTCGAAAGAGACAGAGATGTAGATGTTTGTGAAAGATGTTTTCTCTGTTTCGGAGGGATGAACACTGCAAAATTATTCTATATTGTATCAAAATTTGTGGTTAGGGGTGGGAAATTTTTATCAGTTGTTTATTATTCATGCAACAATACATATTACTGTTATAGTTTTCATTAATAACCACTGCTGGCATGACTTTGTGAAAATTTAACGACTATACTGAATGAAATAGCAGAGACTTCTTTAGTGTTTAAAGTATTAAGTATTTCATTTCATTCTGTAACCTAGGCTACAGATCTGTGTACTAGTATTAAATGCTACTGTTTTTGATAGCGTTGATAACGTTTCCAATAATAACATCATGATAATTTTTTTTTTTTGCGTTTGCCATACCGAATGTGGTATCCAGTCAGCAATAAACTGTTCGTGGGCTCTTTTGATTACTGTCAGTTTAAGTGCCGGAGATGGCAGTGTTGCCAGATACTGCTATAAAAACAAATAAAAAACGAAAAACAAATAAAAAACGAAAAATAAATAAAAAAATAAACCAAAATAATTTCAAATATTTTGCAAATAAGATTAGATAAGAATATCGCTAAACCTAAACTGCAACTTCCCACTTTATTAACTTTCGAAAGTGTCAAATTAAGTAGAAAAGACAAGTCCAAAAACATCTATAATAGCTGGATCTGGCAACACGGCGGAGGCTGCGCCCGCGCCCGCGCCCACGCCCTCAATCCGCCAGTGTCTCGCAGAGATCATTATACCACGGACGCTAAACATTCTTGCAAACTGTCAAACTTAATCATACATGCAGACACTCATATGGTGATCTCATAGCTGGCTACGGGTATGCTTACTATGTTACTACATGTGTCTCTCTCAAACTCTCTCTTTCCTCTTGCTAGCTCTCTCCCTTGCATCCACGATTTCCGATCTAATTTGCAGGCGTCAGGGAGCCACTATGAATATGCGGGAGACTCCCGGAACTTCCGGGAGAGGTGGGATGTCTGAGTTTCTACTGTAGCTACTTTCTTTGCGTCCATCCCATCCTGCATCTGTTGATGGCTCACCTGGCTGTGTCTCTGAGCTGGGAATATAAGATGAGGAAGGAACCATGCTGGGGGTGGCGGGTAGGTAACTGGTTGACGGTAGGGCGCTCTCGTTGTTTAGCGCCCCAAGTTTCTGTTTAAAGGAGCAGAGAAACCCATTTGAGTTTTGTTCTGACCTACATTTAAACCATCCATCAAATAGCTGATAAGATTTCCAAAACTACCTGTGTGGACACCAGGCCAGCTGCGTAGTCTGGTGTTGCGTTCTCCACCACCGCCTCTTCTTTGGCTGCCTTCTCTCCAGTGTCTAAATAAAAAAAAACTTTATAACTACAAATGTACAGCACAGTGGAGTGTGGGCTGGTCTTTAAGTCAGTCAGCTCAGAGGTGCAGGGTCTATCTTCTTGAACTTACCCAAAGTCTTTCTTCTCCTCTTAGCTTCTCTGCCAGCTCCTACCATATCCAACTCAGAAATATCCAACAACTGCAAGAAAACACACAATCACATAACCTCATAATACAAAGCATAGAAATTACATCCATATTAAGAAGGTAAATTGCCATTCATGATTCATAAATCCAGGTGTCACCTGCAAAGACAACTATTTGTTCTTAAGCATTTGGTAAAGAGTAAAACCTAGTAAGATATATCCATGTTATTCAGTGATTTCATAACCGGTCATTGCCCAACAGTTACCTTGACTCCCCTTTCCTTGCGCAGGGGTGTGCGGGCAGGGGCGATAGGGGTTCTGTTACTGGGAGGGCTGAACATGCTTGGGGTGGTAGGGCTGCGGAATGGTGCTTTGGGAATTCCCTTCAGAGGCGCTGAAAGAAGACAGACAATCATTAGTGGCAAACTTGTGTGTTGTTAAGAGAACATATGTACAGTACTGTTCAAAAGCTTGGGATTGGTAAATCTCTTATGCTAACCAAGGCTGCATTTATTTGATCAAAAAACACAATAAAAACAGTAATATTGTAAAATATTATCATCATTTAAAGCATTAATTTTAATATATTTTAAAATCTAATTTGTTCCTATAATGGCAAAGCTGAATATTCAGCAGCCATTACTCCAGTCTTCAGAGTCATATGATCCAGAAATCATTCTAATATGCTGATTTACTGCTAAAGTGATATTTTGTGTTATTATCAATGTTAAAAACAGTTGCGCTGCTTACTACTTTTGTGGAAACTTTGATAATTTTTTCAGGATTCTTTGATGAATATAAAGTTCAAAACAACAGCATTTATTTTTTTTTTTTTTTAACATTAGCAATGTCTTTACTGTTACTTTTGATCAATTGAACTGTTTTTGTTGAATAAAAGTTTCTTTCAAAAATTTATCCCAAACTTTTGAACAGTAATGTAAAACACTTTACCCAAATTAAAAACCCCCCAAAAAACAACAACTTTTAACCAACTACTTCCAAGCTATTTTAGTGGATGCATGAAGTCCTCAAAATCATTTTAACTATGGACACCGTCCACTAACAGAAAAAGATATCAAACCTAACTTTTGATGTTATTGCCATCTAATGCAAAGCCATTCAAACATTTCTACCATCCAAATACTTTTTTTGGCCATGGTGTATACATATAATTCTTACTTGTGGTGTCAATCTTCTTCACTAGACCTCTTCCTTTGGCGTGGAACGGCACTCCTGCGGTTTTCTTTAACTGCTGGGCAGTCTCTGTGGCTTTAAAACAAATATAATGAATAGTAAACAGTGACAATAAACATGACAACCATCACACAAACAGTATGGTAAACTCATTTTTAATGACTTGAATGAATCCATACTGTAAAAGAAAAACACAGTTGTTCTGGCACAAAGAATTCATAAACACACTTACATTTCTGAAGCAGCTCAGCTCTGAGTGTAGCACTCTTGGGTTTCCTCTTGAGCTGGAAGTGCTTGATGGGTGGAGTGAGCGGCCCCACCAGCGTAGTCAAAGCACTCTTGTTCAGATACTGACACTCCAGAGGCAACATGGACGACGCTTCACATTCATTTACTGGACAAAGGTACAAACGTCAACAGTAAGTCTCAGCAGATCCTTTCTTACCAAAGTGAATATGCATTTGCAAGTGACGGTTTAGTGAGAATAGTCATCACAAGCTAAGCCAGCTCTCAAAAGCCAACAAGAATCCAAACAAACAATCTCAGACAACCTCAATACCTGTAGAACAGTTTTAAATTTGGTAACTGTTACATTAATATAGAGTAATAATAATAATGGGCAATGATCGATCATAAACAACACTGATTTACAGATAACACTGTAGCTTCAATATTGCTATTGGTAACAAAAGAACTTTGGGCAGCCATTTGCAGCAAGTTAATTAATAAAGTACAAGGTGATTTTAGTCTAGGGCAGAAATATAGTCCTCAGAACTCTGTTAACTTAATTTTTAACTGGACACACTCGTTAAACGGTTGTGAAACACAGTGCACCCATCAAAGACGTCTGTCTGACACACATATACAAAGACCAACAATGAGCTGCCAAAAACTAACCAAAATGTGCATCCCTATTCCCTAATATGTAATCAAAATAGTCAAAGCAGGAGAAATATCTGTACCTAGACAAGAGCAAATTTTATGTGAAAACATCAGCAACCAGAAGAGACAAATATTAAACTGGAAATTATTTACTACAGCCTTTGACCCTCTTCTAATACCGCAATCATTGATTTCAGACAAACCTTTCTCACGCAGCTCTCCAAGTATGTCCTGAACATTAGGGTTCTGCTCCTCCAGGTCCAGGTTTAGTGAGCCAGTCTCTGGAAATGATTTCAGGATGTCCGCCACCATTAACACCCACGGCTCAGAGTCCACAGTGGCCAACTGAATGATCTCTGACAGAGCCTCCTTCATCTGGAATATGAGAGAACAATAGAGACTGAGACATTAATTTAACCTAGTCAGTCTGTAAATGAATCTGCTACCATTGCACTGGAGTTTGCCTCATATTGTAAATAGATCATTCCACCATTGTTTACATTACTGCTATTATATATTTCCTCCCTTTTTCGTGCCCTGAGGCAAAAAACACAGAAAGAATCATGATAGGACTCCAGACTAATTTAGTGAAACAATGGACTACAACACTGTAACACACTTAAAGGAAACCTTAAATAGTTTTTTAAGCCATAAATTCAATATTTTATACAATTTAGTAAGTTTGCAAATGTTTCTCCATAAGTTACAAGGTGATAAAAGGGAAGCTTGCTTTATCACTCCATGCATTTGCCTATAAAAGCCAATAAATGTGTTTGCCAATGAAACTCAGTAAAAACATAACATCACAGATAGTATTTTCAAGTTTAGGTTTACATACACTGCAAAACAAGATTTCCCACTTTTTGCATTTTGTTAGAAAAAAAAATCTTTATACAGGCAAATTCAATAAGTGTTTTGCCCACAGATTATATGAATGTGTTTTTGTGGGAGTAAAAATGGATTTGTTTCTTCAGAAAGTGACCAAATCAATTAATCAATATAATCAAAGACTACATATTATATGCCCAAATACATATTTTACAGTATTTTTTTTGTTTGTTTTGATACGTGTTTATTGTATATTATTAATAGATATTTAGATTTTGGACATCTAATGTTATTAATTACTTATCACCTTATTTTAATACTATTTTCTTGCTATTGTAATATTGTATTTTGCTTTTTTGTAATTACTTACAATGTTTTGGCAATACTGCATGTAAAACAATCATGCCAATAAAGCACTTTATTACATTTAAACGGAAAATTGAATAGAGACTCACTGCAAAACCATACTTTCCGCGAAAAACGCTACTACTGTAATTTTTTTTTAAAAAGGCAGTAGTAGTTTATACAAAGTTACCAGTTTTACAGTAACAACAATGACCGGACCAAATGTGGCATTTTGGCGGAAACTATAGGTGCATTTTATAAGGGGGGCGTCCAAACACAGAATAAACTGCATAAAATAACACGACAATAACACTCCGAAAGTTGACAGCATGTTTTCATGAAGGAGGATAGCAAGTTAGCTCAAACCCAGAGGCTGAAGACAGACAGCAGCCTGAGCTGAGCTCTGCTGGAGACTGACATGATCCAGACAGCAGCTGCAGGGGTCTCATGGTGGAAGCCATGTTATTACACATGCAACACATACGTGTCAGCAACATATAACACAATTACTACTAAACAACGTGCCACCCCGATAAAGCATGCCACGCTCGGAAGTTAAGAGAGTTTGTGTGTGCAGCAGCAGGAGGAGTGAGTCCTGCAGTCGCACCTCATCCACGGTCCTGCGCGGGAGATGCAGCATCCCCAGCAAGAGTTTCAGCTTCACCGGAGGCGACAGACTGGAGAAACACAGCCGTATGTTGTCGATGACCGACACGGTGAGTAGAGAAGCGATGCTCGAAGGTGTCCACAGCTCGTCTGTCGATCCCAGTTTGTTGTGGAGCCACAGGCCGGTGTCGCTCTCCCTCATCGACGCCATCTTGGAAAAAGACGAATAATGAGATCGGGCATTTTAACAGGCTACCTAAGAAAACACACACAAGCACAAATGCGCGCTAGGACCCGTGTGACCACAACCAGAGAGAAACTTTTAGAAAAAACATATAGTCAGTGTGTTATCTGAGTTTTAAGTGATTTGTGTAATGTTTTTATTTTTATTTTTTATATTTGTCAGTTTTTCTTTTTATTTATTTATTTATTTTTTATTTGATTTTGGCGTTGTGTTATGTTTGGCAATGTATGAACACTTTGCTATTATCCCTTGGCATATGTGTTTTTAACTCGTTTTTATGTATTCAGTTGATGATTAATAATAATAATAATAATAATAATTTTATGCTAATTTGTTGTCTAAATTTAGTTCTGAAAATCGTATTTTCTGCAGATTTTTGTTTTAATGACTAATTTAATTGATGTTTCTTTCATTTAATTGATGAATCTTATTCTGATCTATTTTGTCAGTTTTCATTTTTTATTAGTAACCATGCATTCATGAATGTGAAATTTGGTGATCTAAAACAGAAATATCTATCTATCCATCTATCTATCTAAAAATTTGATTGAAACATTTAATAAAATGTGTTAAAAAGCTGCACTGTTCTCAAGTAGTAATAAAAATCAAAACTTATATTACTACATTCAAAACGAGTAAGATTGGAACCCATGTGACCTGCGGTAGCCAATCAGAGAGAAAAACGTTGCCTGGGCGTAAAAAATATTTTGGACTCCATTCTACGGTGCTTCGCGAAGGACGCTAGACCTCAAAAAACGCAATTGATGCTCCGCAACGAAACTGCGTCCTGAATAGGAGGGCGGTGGTTTGACTAACGGTACTACTGTCTTTACCAGAGACTACAGGTAATGCAAATTAGCTCTCTTCCGATTTAATTAGCTTTAATAATACGTCCTGCAGGAGTGGCATTTGTATTTTTGGTGGAATGACCATATTTTAGCTGCATAAAGACAAAGCTAAAATAAAGCAGAAATGTGATGCTCGACAGTATCTTATTTGCGCTTTTGTTGGTCTGTCTTTTCTAAGGTTTTTGTTTGTTTGTTTTTTTGTTTATAAAAAAGCGGCTGTTAAAGGATTAAATATTATAGCGTTTTCTCTCCAAAGCTGTTTATAGTCCATTGCACCACCATAGCGCTATATCTGTGTTGTGATTTCGCAGGTAACGTTATTGTGTTTACGGTGATGCTGCGCGACAGTATGAGGCCAAGCGGAGCTCTAGCTACAGTGATGCTGCTGGTACTGATCCAGCTCCTCTGTTTCAAACCAGTTCATGCCGAGGAATCAGGCACGGTCATTCCCGCTGAGAGTAAGATCCTGTATGCCTTTATATACTTATGGTCAACACAGGCATGTATCATTGCATATGTCATCACAACATGAAGCCCTTGGGTAGGCTTTGGTGTTTCCTGGGCACTTGCTCAGCAAAGTGATAAGGGTAAAATGCAGTGTTATTTTAGCAATATGTATATACTATTATAGTGTTTATTACGGGTTTTTTTTGTTTGTTTGTTTTTGTTTAATAGGCCGGCCATGTGTTGATTGTCATGCCTTCGAGTTCATGCAGAGAGCCTTGCAAGACCTGAAGAAAACAGCTTTCAACTTAGACTCACGGGTAAGATCATAAAACAGGTTGAGATGATGGACTATGTCCTAATTATATATTTATTGTGAATATTTTAATTTGGGACAGACAATAAAACATTTAGGCCCAGTTTCACAGACAGGGCTTAGACTAAGCCAGGATTAGGCCATAGTTCAGTTAGGACATTTAAGTAATTTTTATAAACGTGCTTAGGAAAAAACATTACTGGTGTGCATCTTGAGACAAAACAAAGGCAATGATATATTTTAAGATCAGTCAGTGCAAGTTTCTTTCAGTTGAAACAGCTCAGACTTACACTTTAGTCTAGGATTAGGCTTAAACCTTGTCTGTGAAACCGGGGGATAGTTGACATTTACCCTTTTAACTTTAGCTTATACATTTCCATTTTATAACAATAATTCATTTGAGACCCAAAAATAATTTTCAGACCCCTTTAGCATCGCTATGGTCCGCCTAGGGGGTCACAGACACCCTACTGAAGACCCCTGCTTTCATGTCCACTCCTGTAATTTTAGCAAGTAAGGAATCAAGCTGTGGAAAAGGTTAATGTCTAGTTGATCTGGTCAATGCAGCATCTTTCAGAAATTTTAGAGACAAACACCTGAGTGCTTCATTTTTGCTGTTATATCTCCCGTGTTTTCAGACGGAGAATTTGGTGCTGAGGGCTGAGAGGAGGGCACTGTGTGACTGCATGCCTGCCAGCAGCCTGCGCTAAAAGACCAGCCGTAAACACTGCACTCAGACGTAGAAATCTTTATATAACTAAAGGATACTACCTGCTCTCTCAGTCATACACACTCTTTTACTCTCTCTCAAACATGTTTCCTGTCACGTGTTACATGAAACCTTTTATCTTTCATTGTAATATGTGCATAGAGCATCATGAATACACATTCCTGACTAAAGAAGTCACAACGCAACATTCCACAGTTTAAATGTCAACGCTGAGAGGCACATACATATTAGGGCAGCAGCTAAAACATTGCACTTTCCATAAGTGTGTATAAAGAGAGAGGGTAAGTGTTTCCTCTCCAGGCACAATGCACTGCAAAATATACTACAAACATTACACACATTATTTATCATAATTATTTGCACAGTACACTCTGTTTTTTTTCCCAAATGTTTAACTGCTTTTTATATTTGTGTTAGAAATATATGATTAACAGTCACAATAGTCAAGCAGATATTAGATTTATTAAATATCAGAATTTAAATGTAGATCTTCAGGCGTTGTCTTAGAGAGTTTGCTGTAAGATTATTAGATAATAGATATATGATTAGAAAAGTACTGCATGTAAAGTGATAGTCTAGAATTTTATATGAGATTCATGAAGGAGGATCAAGAAGGGATGGTTTCCTATAGAGATTACTTTGGTACTAAGATGGAAGTTCACACACCTGTAATAATGTCTTTTTGTGTGTAGAGAAAGTGCATTAAAACATATGTGATGATGTATTTCATGTTGTAAATCATTCATTTAATAGGTTTTACTAGAGCCTTTGTCTTTACGCATTTAGCAGACGCTTTTATCCAAAGCGACTTACATTTCATTCAACTTACAGTTTTACATTTTATCAGCTCTTGCTTTTCCTGAGAATCAAACCCATGATCTTGGCGTTGCTAGCGCCATGCTCTACTAGTTGAGCTCTTAACCCCCATAAAAATATGATTAACCATAAAATCGGTGAATATGTGATAACTCTCCAAATCAGTGGCTGCAGTAATCTATCTTAAGCTTTTTTGTAAATGAATCCAGCTGTTAAAAAAACTTAAAAACATCAAGCAGTTTGCAGCTCTCTCGCCCCGCACGCTCTCTTGCTTGTGACGCATCAAATGACCAGATGGGGGCGCAAGGATATAAAGGTTCATTATAACTGTCGCAGCAATGCAGCACTTCACGTTGAGGTGTGAAAACACAGCTCTGCAGAGCAAGCAACTTTAAGGAAAAAAATACACAAAATAACAACAAACATGGGAATTCAGAGAATGGCACGGCCCCCGCGGTTGTAGTGTAAAACTGCAATGTAAAGTCATCCAAACTATTGTCAGTGGTGCAAAACAGAGAGAGAAAAAGTATTTTATCTGATGATGCCACACTCACACTCTTCATTAAAGGAGGGTAAAAGAAAACTTTTTGTTAAAAGTATGCACAGTTTTTTTTTTTTTTTCACACATTGAGGCACAGAAATAGTTGCTCTCTCACAAGAACATGAGATGCAGAGCACTATAGCATAGTGACCTGCAATTAATCATTGCATGTTTCAATCAAAGTAAAAAAAAAAATGTCATAATACTTTTGGAAAGACAAATGTTTATCACATTTGAATATAAATAAGTTTTTGAATTTAATAACAATAAATTAACAACTGATTCTATGTTTTACTTAAATTCTAATGTTGTGTGATCAAACACTCGATCAAAATAATCTTTACATTTATGCATTTAGCAGATGTTTTTATCCTAAGTAACTTAGAAAAGAGGACCAAAACCAAGTTAATCAAAGATCCAGTTATATTTGTAATATACAGCTACAGGTTTATTAGACAACTAGTTTAGGAAGCAATCTAGAGAAGAGAAGATTGATTATCTATTGATCAATCAGGTCAAAATAAACCTATGTTTCAGCTTTTATTATGATAATGACCTCAGAGTAAAGGATGCATAAACTGGTCTTGAGTCAGTTATAATCAAACTTTAGCTTCACTCCTAATGTCCAGCAAATAAGCAATGCAATCAACTACTGCTAATTAAGATGACTTTAGAGTCCTAAACAAACAGCTTGAGTTAGAAATATGCATCTAAAAAGAAAATAAATGCCAATACTGATCTCAATCCAGCCACAGAGGGCTTAGAGGGCGTTTCACCCGTGTAGTTAGAGGCTCATGAATACTTAAAGATGATAATCCATTAATTATGCATCCATATTTTTGCAGAAGCCTCAAATGAATTACTCATTAGGAGGCCGAACTATGAATAGGTCAGAATATGGCCATTTCTGATAATGAAATATTCACTTTCCCCCATTCCAGGCGAGAGAGAGAGAGAGCGAGAATGACACTACACTATTCTGGTGTAAAGAGCTTCTGAGCGGGGGGTCTGCAGAGGAAACGATGGAGTGTGCATTAAGCGAGAAGAAAAAACACTGCACCATTACACACATTGTAAACGTGTGTGTGTGTGGTACTTAATTGACGATCTGCTACGAAGTGACGCCCTGTTGCATTATGCATCTGCTGACACCACAACCCCTGCTGATTTTGAAAAAAATACAAGCCGAGTTGCTGTCTGCTTTTTTTTCCAAGGAGAACAAACCTCAAGCCTCCCTCCCAGACCTGTCTGCCTGTCTGTCTCCTCCAGGATGGAGAATCCGGTTTGTTCCTGTTTCCATCTCTCCTCCGCCTGCCCTCCCTCTCAGTCTCACTCTTTAGTGCACTCTCTCTATGACCCTGTGTCCCGATGCTGACAGTAGTGTCTGGGTGGTTGATGCCCCTGGCACTAGGCATGAGTCCCAGAGGAAAATGGACACAGTGTGCGGACGGTGGGCATCCTGGGACACACCCACATGTAGATGGATTATTTTTAGAATCAGAAATCCTGGAACAAAAACACAGACACACAGTGAGACTGATTAAAATGGAATTCAAAAACACTAATTTAGATCACCACAATAAAAAGATAGTCCACCCTATTGTTCCAAACCTGTATGACTTTTTCTTCTTCAGAACACAATTAAAAAAAACAAAACTTTAACACAAAACTAGGAAATTATATCAAGAGTTTTCAAACTTATGTTATTTAGAAAGCAGAATGAAATGTCAAATTTGGTAAATTTGAAATTATTTTATTACAGTTAGGCCCATATATATTTGGACACTTGACACAGTTTTCATAATTTCAGCTCTGTATGCAACCAGAACAGAATTAAAAATAAAACAAGATGAAATTGAAGTGCAGACTTTAAGCTTTAATTCAAGGGGTTGAACAAAAATATAACATAAAATGCTGAATTACAACCATTTTTATACACAGTCCCCCCATTTTCAGGGGCTCAAATGTAATTGGACAAATAAATATAATCATAAAATGTTCATTTTTCATATTTTGTTTAGAATCCTTTGCAGGCAATGACTGCTTTGATGCTTTGCCAGGCTTTTACTGCAGCTGACTTCAGTTGTTTGTTTGTGGGTCTTTCTGCCTTTAGTTTTGTCTTCAGCAAGTGAAATGCATGCTCAATCTGGTTGAAATCAGGAGATTGACTTGGCCATTGCAGAATATTCCACTTTTTTACCTTCAAAAACTCCTGGGTTGCTTTTGCTGTATGTTTTGGGTCATCATCCATTTGTACTACGAAGCACCATCCAATCAACTTTGTTCCATTTGACTGAATCTGAGCAGAGAGCATCTGTCCTCTGTCACATCATCACTAAACACCAGTAACCCAGTGCCACTGGAAGTCATGCATGCTCATGCCATCACACTGCTCCACCATGTTTCACAGATGATGTTGTATGCTTTGGATCATGAGCTGTTCCAAGCCTTCTCCATACTTTTTTCTTCCCGTCATTCTGGTACAGGTTGATCTTAATTTCAGCCGTCCAAAGAATGCTTTTCCTGAAGTGGACTGGCTTTTTTCTGTGTTTTTTGGCAAAGTCTAATCTGGCCTTGTTTGCACCTTGTGGTGAACCCTGTGTATTTGATCTGGTGAAGTTTTCTCTTGATTGTAGACTTTGACAGCGACACACTTACCTCCTGGAGAGTGTTCTTCACTTGGCTGGATGTTGCGAAAGGGTTTTTCTTTACCATCATCCAATCATCCACCACTGTTGTCCTCTGTGGACGTCCAGGCCTTTTTGTGTTGCTGAACTCACCAGTGTGCTCTTTTTTTTTTTTCTCAGAATGTACCTGTTGGTTTGGCCGCTCTTAATGTTCCTGCTATCTCTCTGATGGATTTCTGAAGCCCATTGTCTATTGAAGACAACTGTCTGTTTTACTTGCATGCAGAGCTCCTCTGACTGCATGATGTGGGTTCAGAGTAACAGCTTCCAAATACAAACGGCATACTTAGAATCAACTCCTGAGCTTTTACCTGCTTAATTGATGCAGAAAAAATGAAGGAATATCCCACAACTGTCCATGACACAGCTTTTGAGATAACTGTCCAATTACTTATGAACCCATAAAAAAGGGAGGAGGTACATATTAATGAGCTGTAATTCCTTAACCTTTCCTCCAATTTTGATGAGAATACCCTTAAATTAAAGCTCAGAGTGTGCACTTTAAGTCCATATTCATTATATAACTGTAACTTATGTTTTCATCAGCAGCTAAAATAATAAAAATTGTGCCTGTGTCCAAATATATGGACCTAACTGTATATATTTTTATCCATTGCATATTTTATGATTATTATATTTTTCGTTTTTCTCTGAACTTTTACTTTGCACCTTCAGTTTGAAAAACACTGCTTTAAAGCACTAAAACAAGCCAATCTTATTTTTAAAATGGATTATTGCACTGATGCTTTTTTGTTGGCTCCTGTATAATAAACAGATTGTGCATGTGTCATCATTTTAAGATGCTTTTAATAAAAGTGTCTGCTGAATGATTACATGTATAACACCCAAACTGTCACTCACTGAACTTGGCGCTTTCCCTTGACCCCTAAATCTTGTTGGATTGGATTAATCAACAGTTAAGATAACTAGCATTGCTGGATGTATACAAACAGACATTTTTATGTCTCTTTGCTTTTCTATTTTCCTAACCTCATAAAGTCCCCGAGAATAAAACATGATATTTACAGCAAGCAACACAAAAAGGTCACATTGGTTCAGCTGAGGGGCAAGGACCTCACCTGACCCATGTGGTTCTGGGTGAACACCATTCACGGTGGTGTGTATTCAGTTGATAGATCAGAGGACACCGCATCACATTCAACCTATTAACACATGCTGGTTTCCTGCCAGTTCTCTCCCTCATTCTGCCACTTCCTCTTGCTCTGTTTTTATGAGTTACTAGTAAAGCTCTGTGGGGAATATTAGTTCCGTCTGTATTAGTCCCTTTCTATTCTGCAGTACTTTTATTTGCTTTACACTAATCATTAGCATATACTAATATATATAATTATGAATTCATATAATGGATTATAATATATGAGTATAATTATCAATGTACTGTTTTAATATATTTTTTAAAGAAATAATTACAGAAATACATAAGTTAAATCCATAGTTAAAATGGTTAACTAAGGTACCGTAAAGAAGTATATGAAATGGATTTATGACTTCTGTGTTCATAATTGAAATAAAATAAACAAATGAATAAATAAAGTAAATTCACTGCTAATGGTAAAACAGTAGTTTTGTCAGGACCTTAAACAGCTAAACAGACTCATTTCTAAAAGTCATTTCTCTCTCCATGTTAGTCAACGCTTTTGAGAAGTGACATTTAAACCAGGATAAACACATTTTGTCTTTATAGGTTAACCGACATATCACATCAAACACACATTAACAAATGACAAACTACATGTTATGAAATGTAGAAAGACACAGTGCTATTAAAAAATTGGGGTAAGGCTTTTAATTAATTCAGAAATGCCACATTAATTGATCGAAAGTGACAGACATTTATAATGTTATGAAAGGAAAGGAGGTGAGTTGTGGCCAAGTATGGTGACCCATACTCAGAATTTGTGCTCTGCATTTAACCCACCCAAGTGCACACACACAGCAGTGAGTGAACAAACACACACACCGTGAGAACACACAGTGGGCAGCCAATGCTGCGGCGCCCGGGGAGCAGTTGGGGGTTTGGTGCCTTGCTCAAGGGTCTCACCTCAGTCGTGGTATTGACGGTGGAGAGAGCACTGGATATTCACTCCCCCCACCGACAATTCCTGCCGGACCGCGACCTTCGGGTTTCAAGTCCGACTCTCTATCCATTAGGCCACGACTGCCCCTAATAGATTTCTATTTTAAATAAATTCTGCTCTTTTAAACTTTCTACTAATCAAAAAATCATGTATTGCAGTTTTAGTTAAGCACCACAGCTGTTTTTAACTGTGATGATAATAAGAAATGTTTCTTGAGCACCAAATCAGCATATTAGAATGATATTTTTTTTTCATGTTACACTGAAAACTGAAGTAAAGGCTGATGAAAATTTAGCTTTGCCATCACAAGAATAAATTACATTTTAAAATTAAAATAGATTTTAAATAAAATAGCGTTTAGAATTGCAATATTTCACAATATTACTGTTTTTACTGTATTTTTGATTAAACAAATGCATCCTTGGTGACCAATAAGAGAATAATACTGACCCCAGAAGGTGATAGACATTTCTGACTTGTGTTAGGTAGCAGTGTTAGGTATATTGACCGACTACTATGGAAGGCAAGATGAATAATGTGAAGACAGCCATTGTTGTCAAAATGACCTCAACTCCAGATAATCTTCTTGTGCCTTTTGTATTGTCTATCAAGATCAAGGTTATGAAGACACTTGAAGCTGTTTTGTGTCCATCTCATTTGCTAATATCCCACATTATACAGTATGAAACACAATCCTAATTTCCTACTTGAAAGACAGAATGTCACACTAAGTGGAGCTACCACTGACCCATGACTCATTTTTGCAGAAACATGTCAAGTTGAGCAATGCTAGTTCTGCACTCAGTAGAAAATTGAGTAGTGTTACTCATAGACCCACTAGCACAACCCTTGCCAATTCTGGATCACAAACTAACGCACGTGCACAAACGCACGCGCACACTTCCATTCATGGGGGGCCCTGGCCATCAGTCATTATAACAATCACTGGGAACAAAGCAGCAATAGATTATTCACTCGTGCATGAGGATAGCTCTCTAATATTTGTGCTATTTAAACTCATTCAGGTAATTACACAAGTAATTACACAAATTCACACACTGCAACTTTACAAAGAATGTGCAATAAATAAATTGGTTAATAAACAGTGAAACATATTTAAACATAAAAAAACATTACTTAAAATGCAGGTGTAATAATAGCGAATTGCCTCTACAACACATAGACTGAGCTTAAAAAGAGCTAACCTCAGCTCAGTCGTCTAATTAGTCCCAGATGAGCTTATGAGTGCTTATTATCCGAATTATTATCTTATCAAATTTTTTATACTAAATTACACAGCACGCCACAATCTTGCCACACACATGCTAGTGATTAGTGATCACGATTTCTGAGAACCTGAAAGGTCGTGGGTTACTGCAAAATGGACTCCACAACAGGCAGATTTTGTGCCACCTGACATTTGGGGTCACCACTTCCTTCTGGACTGCTGAGGTCAAAGGTCAAGTTACACAATAAGGACAATGGAAGCAGAGACAAGTGTCTTCATATACTCTGATTCAAACAGAACTAACAATTAAACTGTTT
Source organism: Tor tambroides (assembly GCA_021397915.2). NCBI lineage: Eukaryota > Metazoa > Chordata > Actinopteri > Cypriniformes > Cyprinidae > Tor > Tor tambroides. The sequence continues at coordinate 268,425 of JAFVLL020006672.1, forward strand.
TTAGAAGTAGATTTGTTGAGTTCAGATTAATTAGTTGAGTTAAGATTAATTTTCAGCTTTGATATTTTTTTATTAATTTTGGAAAGCCACTTAAATGTTAATCCATGAATCAAAGTAATTATATAAAATGTGTTGTTTTACATAAAATGCACAAACATAGGTAATGTTGATTTCCCCCCCCTCCCCTATACCATGTAAGTCAATTGCTACCACCTACTGTTTGGTTACCAGCATTCTTTAAATATCTTCTTTTGTGTTCAACAGAGGAAATAAAGTCAGATTTGGAACAAGTGCAGGGTGGGTAAATGATGACAGAACTGTCAAAATGATAAGATATTGTGACCAGTTTTGTTCAAGTTCAGAAGGAGCTGATAGACACAAACACACCTTACCTCTGCCCAAACATTCCCTTAAACAAACCTTATACTTAAACATTATAATACACTGTGAAAATACAGTGCCTTGCAGAAGTATTCAAACCCCTTCATTTTTTTTTTACGTTTTGTTATGTTGCAGCCTTACATTAAACCGCTTTAAATTACTTTTTTTCCACAACAATCTACACTCCACACACCATAATGACAAAGCAAATAACAGGTTTTTAACATCTTTGCAAATTTATTATACATAAAAAACAAATGATTCCATTGCATAAGTATTCAAATCCTTATCTGGGACAGCTGAAATTTAGCTCAGGAGCATTCATATTGCTTGTAGATGTTACTACACTTATTAACATTAATTAATATCCTGGCAGAAAATTACCAGTAGCCTACATTTTCCGCTTTTTTTTTATTAACAGTGTAATCATCTTCACAGTAACTACGCTAAAAGACGAAGGGATTGGGAGAGAGACTATTTGGGAAAGTGCTGTTCATTGCTCGAGCGAGTTGCTCACTAGTTACTCTCTGCATAACGCGCGCATGCCCGTTGGCACTACCAGACAGCCCGCGTGCACGCAGATGCTGATGCTGAGAAAAGACCGCATCTTCACTAAAGCTATAAAACCTGCGCTTCCCGTCTTTTTTATTGTTGAGGGACATCGATTTCGCATTATAGCGCATGTGAGGTATAACTGCTCAAACATTAAGAAAAAAAGACGACCCTTCTCGTCTGGGAGGGGGAGGGGCTGGGAGTGTAGGGCAGGAGGCGATCCAGTCCAAACTAGTTCTGTACAATACGGCTGGAATGCGACCTTATTCAAATCGAGGCGATTTCTTTAGGTCATCAGTTACTTTGGAGTGCACCCAAGGCATTTAAAACTAGACACTGACGTAATGTGAACATGTGGCATGTAAGGAGGAGTAATTGTGTTTATTCTTGAGATGGAATTTAACAAATGGATAAAAGATAAATCGAGCACTTCATGTATGAAATGAGGGAATCCAAAGAAAGTCTTTCATATCTCACATCTTGTGATAAGTCTTTTAAAAACGGAGGATCTTGATTTCGGTATCTGATTCAGTGTACCATAAACTTGTTATACATGAAACAAGACTACTTTCGTGTTAAAAAATAATAATAATTGTATACTTTTGCAAAATAAATAAATAATAAAAATAAATAGGCTAAATAAATAAACGTCTCACATAGTTATATTAGTGTCCACTCAAACAACTAATAAATGTCTCTCTCGTGCTCATGCACCTTTGAGCAATGGAAAAAGGAAGAAACAGCCTTGAACAGTAGGTTTGGACATCTGACAACTGCTGTTAGTGGTCGCTCATACTTTATTGTGCTTTGGGGTTCAAGCGAGCGCAAGCCCACAATGCACGACGGTATTCCGTGAATAAGCGCAAAACACCCAGGACTGCTCATATTCATAAGCGACTTTACGACAAATATGTCCAAAGTCGCGTAAAATTAGCGTACATGGCCACGGGGATCTGGGGTCTCAAGAAGAAAGGGGTGTGCTGGGTGAACTTAAACTGACGCGTAACATTGCAGTGCAGTAAGTGTCACTCTCACTTGTAAAACGAGCAGTCCTGCGCACGTTGGTACAACGCCAGTTGGACGAAAGCAGTCAATATTTGCACACGCACTGTAAAATGTGCAGGCCGGGTGTCGTTGATGTTCGCAGACTGATGTTGCGCAGCATCGTCGTGACGTTGCTGATACTGCAATCACACGCGGGGTTCATGGCGACACCCCGCGCATCATACGAAGCTGTGGGTTCACCCTCCTCCCAAAACACTAACATGTGAGGAATTTCGCCGGTGTACTGACGGGGGCAAAAATACTTTGTTTCAAAAAGATACGTTACGGTGTGTCTTTGGTGCTTTCGCCTCCCACTGCCGTCATGTGGCACGGCGCCGCATCCAATCAGGGAGATGATGAGGAGGACACCCACACCCCAGAATCTGAATGCGGCTTTGGCGCATTATAAATACCGCTTGTGATGCACCGGCAAGTCTCGGTCGTGAGGAAGCTCAGGGTTGCAGTAGTACATCAGTCTTTTTTCTTTCCATAACAAAGAAGACCATCATCCATCTTTTGTTTTTCTCCCCAATTTCAGTTCATTTCAGGCCAGTTGCATGCATTGTTCGTCTCCCAAAATGGTTTGCGAGACTAAAATCGTTGCAGACGAACACGAGGCCATAGCTGGGACCAAAAAAGATTCAATTATAGTTTCCTCCGCGCAAATGTGGACGTCTTCTTCGCCTTCTCCCAGTGCGCTCGAGAGTAAGGTTGAAAAGCGGGACCAGGTTTTTATTCGCGAGTTTGAACGTTCAGACCATGAAGAGGTGCGCCGGATCTTCACCGAGGGAATCATGGAGCGGATACCCAATTCGGCATTTCGGGGGCTAAAACAGCAACATAGAACCCAATTTATCTATGCTTTTCTCACAGGTATGTGGTCAAACTACGGGTCCATGATGAGCGTAACGGTTTTCTCTTCTGCAACATGTGAAAATAAGCTCTGAGCTGTTTGAGTTCATATGTAAGTTAATTATGTTAAAATGAAAGGATCGAACTAAAACGATGAGCCCAGTTAATTCCGACATTTTATGCTCAAAAACTGTTTTTTTTTTCAGAGCACGTAATCTCGAAATCTTTTTTCGTAAAAATCCCAGTGAATACCAGCAAAGGAGTCACAAAGGCAGCAGCAGTTCAGAGCATGCGGGACCGGTGAATGAATGAATGAATCCCGCGCAAGAGCACTGCGTTCCCCACATACGCCTCCTGTTAGTGCACGAAGTTGTGTTTGTTGCCTGTTGAAATATAACAGAGAATTGATAACGATGAATGATACGAGTAATATTTAATGATTTATTTTCTTTTCATGTTTACTAATGATTTTCAGTGGTTTTCAACTACAGGCGGTGTAACCGAGCACCGTGGCGATCTGGCTAGACAGCATCCTTTTTGTTCGCTACACTGAAAATGTACTTATGCCACACAGCTGAAGAGAATGAGGTGTTTTAACAATCTTCATAAACTTACATACTATATACGCTTAGAGAGTACGTTGCATCACTGAAAACAGTACGACAATTATTTGTCAGATAAAATAATCATAAAGCCTAATTTTTTTGAATAGCGAAGACCTTGTGAGCACACTTTAAAGTATGTTAGAGTTGAAAGCACGTCTGTGTTGACAGTAAACAGTACGCATCGTCTTGCAGTGGAGTGTGTGGATGATGCATGACGTGAAACATGCAGTGACGCAGCGAGACAGTTGTACTCAAGGGCGCCATCTTGTGTCAACATCCTCGACATAAGCATACTCAGATTTCCTTGGGTTTAATTACATCTGTCAAGACCCTATTGTAGCACCCTCCATTGCCCATTAAATTTCCAGGCCGTACAAATGTATAAAGTTACTGCCTTTTTTTTTAAAACAGGATACACTGTGTAATTACTTTGCATTACATCTCACTGCTCAGGGTGTTTCTGCACACTCCTAGTGTGTGCACATTTGATGTCTGTTTGTCTCTCCTCTGCCAAAAATCAAACATTTGATTCTCTTTTCTGACAGGTGTCGTTTATTTTTCTTCCATTTCTCCATAGTAATGTGCTATGTTATGACCAAATCCTTCACACTGACCTTCTGCACACCGTTTATTCTAATGGGTGCACGTTATTACTACAGCAGAAAAGTCATTCTCAACTACCTGGACTGTGCTCTACACACTGATATGGCTGACATTGAGGCATATTACATGAAACCCACAGGTAAGATGTAATTTCAAGCACACACATTCACACAAAACTAGGTTGTTTTGCTACATTTGTGAGGACATTGAAAAAAGTATGCCCTCATAAGTATAGCTATAAACTACTGTTCAAAAGTTTGGGTCTGTAAGATTTTTAAAAAAAAAAAAAAAAAAAAAAAACCATGGCTGCATTTATCTGATCAAAATACAGTCCAAAAACTTTGTGATCTGGTGTTCACGTTTTCTGGATTCTTTGATGAATAGAAAGTTCAAAAGAACAGCATTAATATACATTTTTTTAGAATTTTTTTTGTTACAATATAAAAGTCTTTACTGTCACTTTTGATCAATCTAATGTGCCCTTGCTGAAAAAAAATCATATATATACACACACACACACACACACACAAAAAAGAAAGAAAGAAAACTGTTACTGACAAACTTTTGAATGGTACTGTATCCACTTAATGTTTGTCTGGAGATTCTGTGGTGTATAAGCAGTTCATTGTATTGGTGAAGTCACTGACGTCTAATATATAAAAAGTCACTATGTATTAATATATAGTGTAAAGTGGTGTGTGGCCAAGTATGGTGACCCATACTCGGAATTTGTCCTCTGCATTTAACCCATCCAAGTGCATGCACAGTAGTGAACACACACCCGGAGCAGTGGGCAGCCAATGCTGCAGCGCCCGGGGAGCAGTTTGGGGGTTCGGTGCCTTGCTCAAGGGTCTCACCTTGAGGGTATTGAGGGTGGAGAGAGTGCTGGTTATTCACTCCCCCCACCTACAATCCCTGCTGGACCTGAGACTCGAACCCACGACCTTCGGGTTACAAGTTCAACTCTCTATCCATTAGGCCACGGCTGCCCCTGTGTATAAATATGTCTTTGCCAAATAGCACCTGGGCACTTGATAGTGATTATATTTATGCTAATCACACACACAGGCTCAAATACTTCTAATAATAACAAAGTATAAATTAATATTTTACTATAAACAAATTAACAATATTTTACTTCAGAAGAAATAGTTCAATGTATAGACATCCCACAATGCACCAGCTTCCCCAATCAAACGTTTATCTCACCAGAACAAATACTCTTAGGATCGGTACCTGTGATACTGAGGTTAAATACTGCACTTTAGAAGTCCAAGAGGAGATGAATAGCTGATGTGTAGCTTTAATGAGGAAGACTCATGAAATATGGAGAAAGTCTCTCTCGGTTCTGCTCTTGAGGATAACTGTTTGGAGTAATGTGGCCCTATTGATTGAAGGCAGGAACAATGCGGAGACAAACTGTATTGCGGCAAACTCAGAATTACAGCTAGAATCCTTAATGTCCCCCCCCCCCCCAAAAAAAAATCTTCTTGTGACCAAATTTTAAGCACAAAGAGAACAAACATATAATTTAGTGATAAACCAAGCAAATACTTTTTTCAGGTGGATAAATTAGCAGTAGATACAGCACAGTAAAGAGACAAACTGTGTAGGCAATTGTGATATAGTAGTAAACATACTAATAAATACTGCAGATATTATTAAAAGTACACTTGGAAAGTGACAAAATAATGGAAGTTTGCTAGTGGCTGATCAGTACTCTGATGACTTGCAGGTAGAAAGCGTTCTTTAACCTAGTCGTGTATGACTAGTGTTCTGGAATTGTTTGTCAGATGGTAGTAGGATATGCAGATTGAGTGCTTGGTGGCTGAAATCTTTTATTACTCTATGGGCTTTCCTCAGACAGCGTTAGTGTAAGCACAGACATTTACTGCCTCTGATAAACTCTGCTCTAGTACTTCACGGTCAAATTCAGAACAGCTGCCATACCAAACATTCAGATGCTGCTGGTCAGAAAGCTCTCTCCAATTCATCGCTAGAAGTTTAAAAGGGTCTCTTTTACACCCCTAGTGCACACGTATATTAGATCTGGACCTGTGTATGCTGTCTGTTTGCACACATTACTGACTCAGAATGAGTCAAGCAGATATGCTGTACCACCGGACACTATCAGAAATATATACCAACACAGAACAAGTTTACAAGAAAATGTCCCTACCTGTTAGAGATAAAAAATTATGGGAGTCTGTAAAACAAGTTCATCATAATAGCCAATTCACACTGCACCAAGAGACGCAAACCACTGGCGTCAGTCACCAAATTACAGTACATCACTCCCATAAAGTTCAAAGGGTCTGTGAGATTTTTTTTTTTATACAAAATAATTAATACTCTCATTAATCAAGGATGCATTAAATTGACAAATGTGACGGTAAAGAAAATGTCTATTTCAAATAAATGTTGCTCTTCTACAAATAATAATAAATGTTTCTTGAGCACTAAATTGGCTTATTAAAATGATTTTTGAAGGATCATGTGACACTGAAGCCTGGAGTAATGGCTGCTGTAAATTCAGCTTTGTCATCACTGTAATAAATTACATTTTAAAATATTTTAAAACAGAAAAAAAATATATTTTAAATTGTAATAACATTTCACAATATTACTGTTCAATTAATTTGACAAATGAATCATTTTTAAACATTATAAATGTCTTTACTTTTTCATTTTTATATATTTAATGCATCTTTGTTGAACTAAAGTATTTCTTTAAATAAAAATAGTTGTCAGTCCATGGTGCAGACAGTTTCTAAGCATACAGGGTTCTTTAGTCCGGAATCAAATAAAAGAGAAAAATTGAAGACTGGGGTCAGGAAATGGGGGAAGGTGTGAATCAAAGCCCCGCTGTGAGTATGTATGGTAGTTTTGTTTAGTGGCAGCATGCAGACAAAGGATTCTCCCAAGGGATTTTCTCCACACGCTAATGTGGAATCCTGCATCTGAGGAGGGAATATATAGGTTATCTGCTGGGGTGAGCTAGATGTTACTTTAATGCATTAAACATCTGTTTGGAGTGGCATTTATCATTGGAGGGACAGGGATTCTTTCAGATACTTGGAAGATAACGAACACCACATAATATAAAGCAGGAAGATATCACTTTTAATATGTGAAAATACACAGACAAATTTGTTATGCTACCCACAAGTCATTAATGACAACATGAAATAGTATTTATGAAACATTTAATTTCCTTAATGTGATGTGAAACTGTACAGTATATTCAGCAGGAAATATTATGAGATTGGACGTCAATTTTATCCATCGGGATTTGATTGGATCATAAAAGTTGTTCAATATTATTGGCATAATGTTATTTTTCTCCATGTTAGTGGCCTTACACAGATACAAGAGAAGCATTTATCAGACTGGGGAGGGGGTTGTGCAAATGTGTGTGTGTGTGTAGTAAAACTAATGAGTGTACAGCAAGACATTCAGTCACATAGTGATTAATAGTGCTCCTCAGCCCTGAAGCTAATGCAGTCATGACACACGCACAACTCTCTGTGTGATATAGCAATATGTCGCAACATAGCATAATGATATTCTCAGCACTACCATCTTTACACAGAAAGATTGCAACTAATATTACACCTATGCAGTATTTGATATATTTGATGTTGTGATACTACTTGAAGTTCAACTAACACAGAATAAAGAGTTTTCTGATTTTACAAGATACTGTTGACTAGATGCTTAAGAATGTGTTGAACAGGGAGGATTTATAAACATAATTCTTAACAAAAAACAATTAGTATGCATGACGTTATGAAGATAACATCAAGTCATTTAAAACACATCCGTTCAGACATACCTTTGCCTGTCCATGTGCTTGTTTTTTCTTCGAGAAACCAGAGCTCTGTCCCGTCTTTGTGTATTTGTATTCTTTGCAGCTTCTGTGGCACAGATGCGACAGTTCTGTCCCTTGCCTTAGTTATCTTCTTTCTCTCTGCAACTCCATAAGTAATTTAGTTAGTTCAGCAGAACAGAACTGAGCATCACAAACATGAACAATGTTAAATACATACATATATACATATATATATATATACACACACACACACACACACACATAAACACACAGTATATATATAAAAACAATGTTTAAGATTAGAAATACCATAATCTGTGCTCCGCTCCTGTCCTGATCTGACCTACAGATGACAGTTGACTTGGCCAACATGAAAAACGTGCCATTGATCCGGCAATTCCAAAAACACTTCCCAAATTCCCCCAAGTCATGGAATTCTGAGAATTATTAAGGCAAGTCATCAGTGGTGATGTAATCAGCTCTTGAGTGTGTAAAAACAGGTTTTAAATACGTCAATCATGGGACTCACCAATACATTTCAATACCATAGAAGCCGCACATTTTATAACTCATCCTACAACAAAACATTGTAAACAAATTATTACGACAAGCTTTCCATTGCACAGTCATTAAAAGATGAAGATAACAATGAGCTAATCATAAATATATCTCCCATGTGTTATATTCTATTAACAGCATGTTTGGGCATCTGTAATTCCGGGCAATTAGAACTGAATTTGACTGTCATGATCCATAAATACAGACAGCTACAGAGTGTACTTAAACGTGGTCTCATATTTCAGAATACAATCTATTTGTAAGCTGCACTCATACTAATGCAACCTAACTTTATTTTCAGAGTTTGAAAAATACATAAGGTTGATCACGTGAAAAAGGTCTGCCAAACAAATACATATATGCTTAAAAAGAGTTTAACTCTGCTTTACATTGTCGCTGCTTGAATAACCTCTCATCGGCTACTTTGCCAATCTTATTGAGTCACTGATTTTCTATATGTGAGAGAAATGGATTTCAATTAGTCTAGAACAGAATGGTTTGATTGGCTTGATGTTCTAACAATGAGAGGTGTTGAAAAGCAGCCCATACGATGATGAATATTAGATTTAGATGGAAATAAGCAGAAAAAGGTCTTTCTCTTTCCATGTAAATGAAAACTAGACTTTTACAAATAGTTGGAAAAGGTTTACTCTGAAGACAAAACTGAATGATCTCTTTGTTTTGATTTCCACAGGCTCTTGTTTCTGGGTGGCAGTTTTGCAAGGCCAGGTTGTGGGCATCGTGGCAGCGCAAGGTCGAGAAGACGACAACACCGTGGAACTCCGTCGCATGTCAGTGGACTCTCGCTTCCGTGGAAAAGGCATCGCCAAGGCTCTGGGTCGACGTGTTCTAGAATTTGCCATGTTAAACAACTACTCGGCCGTGGTTCTGGGAACAACTGCAGTCAAGATGGCCGCCCACAAGCTGTACGAGTCTTTGGGTTTCCGGCGAGTGGGAGAGACTGAGGACTACACGCTGCCTGGGATGACCCGTTCACCGCTGGAGAGGCTCTTCTTCCAGATTCGCTACAGCCGGTACCGATTGCAGCTTCA
>JAFVLL020006674.1:0-38718 GCA_021397915.2 Tor tambroides
ATCATTTGACAGCACTAAAATAAATATAAAATAAAACACTAAAATTATTATTGAAAATATATATTATATATTAAATGATACCATTTTGTTTAAATGTAAAATAAATAAAAAAAAAATATTAACTTCAACAAGTGAATTTAAGCATCATAACATTATAATGGACAGTATGAAAAATTAATTATTATTTTGATATGTGCTAAAGATTTAACAATGTTCTTGAGTTTTTGAAGATTAATTTTATGCAAGCATTACATGGGGAAAAATACGATCACCGGCCAATAATCAATATTATAACAGCATTTTAGTGCCAATTAAAAATAAAAACATATTCTACGATTATAAAAATAAAGTTGAAATATTTAGAGAATAAAGTCAAAATTATGAGAAGAAAGTTGTAGCAATTTGAGAATAAAGTCTTATATGAAATTAAACTTGGAATAGTTTGAGAATACAGTCAGAATTACTCACAGGAATATGAGAATAAAGTAACAAAACAAGGTTAAATTCCTAATGTTTTGAGACTTTTGACTCCATTCTCAAAATACTTTAATCTCACAATGATATAACTTCATTCTTGTAATCTATTTATTTTTATGATTATTTATTTTTGACAGCATTTAGTGGCACTAAAATGCTGTCATATAATATTGGAACCCATATATCATCCAACAGAAAATAATTACGTCATGCAATAAATGTCAGATCAAATACTGCAAGTTTAAATCTGGCTTGCAACAATTCCAAATCCCATTCCAAATGTCACAATATCATATTGTACATTTATATTACACCGTTACATACAAATAACTCCAGAAACTGCAAAGCAAATGCAAATCATAACAATGTCATGGAATAAATACTGTCAGATCCCATTATTCATACCTAGTGTTATTGTCAATGAGAATTCAAAATAAAGTATGCTAGACTATCTACTCTAGTCTAGGCCTACACTTGAGTCTGAGTCATACCAACAAAAAAGTAAGTATAACAGTATTTTTCATATTATGAAGAATTACCCAATAAACTGCCAAGGAAAACAATCTCTAACCATTTTTGCTCCAAACATCCTGAATCCACAGGTCAAATCATAAGATGGAAGAGGTGGTAGGCAACCTGATTGAAGTCATTCATCTCTAGAGATGGGTTGTTTGCTAACGGCTTGCCAAAGCTCTGTAGTGATCATCCATCATGATACAGTCACTGTCGTTGCTACTGAACTCATAACTGCAACAGTTATTTCAGCATTAGATGTGTGGCATGCACCTTTGAGTATATATTGTTATAGAAGAACATAATCACCATATATTTGTTACAACGACAGAGGAACGTCGATACGAATTGAGGGTATGCATTTTAGCACCCTCATGAAATTGCACAGGCCAAATAAGAAAGAAGCAGGAAAAAAATAACCTTTTGTATATATAGAAACAGAGCGAGTGCATCAGACTCGACATAATCAACTTTCACACGAACTGTTTCAATAATGAAGCATGCAATCGTCGGAAATGAGAACATGTCAGCTGTGAAAACGGTCAGTCAGGGAAGCAGATCAGCTGCTTTGGTCATAGCTGACATCAGCAGATAATTAACTGGTTCAGGACTCTAGTGGCAGTAATTAGACTGAGAGAAATACGTATTAAAAGACCGACTTCTGTCCTACTGGAAACTGTAATTGTGCTTCAGTTTGAGGCGCCACACGTCTAGTTGTTAAAATGGGATATTTTAGCGTTTCAACACTAGTTGTGGTGTGCAGCATCTTTTTCCTGGCAGGCTCTGACCCTTTGGAAAGAATCCTGGTGCTAACAAAGCTTATTCCGGCTCTAATGTAATTCTATGGAGTGTGTAAAGACAAACAAAATGGATGGTTAAAGCACAAGCCAAAAGACTTAAAAAAGGCTTAGAGTAATAAAAGCATGCTCTTTATTTAGGTTTTTCACCTTCGCTGATACAATTCACTGACTATTTGACATCTGTGTGGCCACATTGGGAATTTAAGAAGACACTGAGAAATAATGGAAAGGCAGCACTGTATCGATATTCCTTCAACAGTCTGGAGGTGTGTTCAAATTATGAATTATTTTTATAATATTTATTAATTAATAAATATCTATACGAATAAAAAAAAAGATCATTATTATTGTTAGTATTTTTATTACTGCTGTTAATATTTTAATTAATTATTATTCATTGTATTAAACATATACAATTAATTAAAACCCAAACAGCTTAAATTACACATAATTACACATCATTTTGTAGATATTTACAGCCTTAGCATTTGAAAAATGCTTTGACATTCTGGTTAGCTGTGTTTTTAAAATATGAATTATTATTATTTTAATTATTTTAAATTATTTTTCACATTATTTTGATGAATTATTATTTATAGTATTAAACTTCAGGGGTTGTTAGAATGATTAATTATTATGTATATTATTTGCTAATTAATAGTGGTTTATATTATTAATAATTGAATTATTATTAATAGTATCATACTTATTATTAAATTCTAACAGCTTAACATACACTCTTCATACTGTAGATTATTATAGCCTTAGTTAGAGAAAAATGCATTTCTAAAGCCTCTAAACTCCTCTCTGACAATAATGTACAGTCTTGAAATCTTCATATGATTTTCTCTGCAAATATTAGTATGTAATATCTTTCGATTATTTAGTATATAATGTAATTAATCTGATTACATTTTATAATCGATTGACAGGCCTAGTTAATACGTAATAATATTGTGCCAACCTTGTCTTTAAGCATATCAATATTTCACAGCAATGTCATATTTTTTTTTTTATACCTAAAGTCTTTTATGTTGCAAATCATATTAATGGCAGTATTAACAATGTAAAGTGCTCTCCCTTTGTTCTCAGGCATTTGAGCAGGACAATCAATTATTATTACTCCCGCTGTTGTCACTGCATGTTTTTTTTTTGTTTTTTTAAATGCAGTTCTCCTCTTGAGGGTGAACAGATGGGTTTTGCAGTGATGCTTTAAACATTTTGAGAGGATCAGATTGACTGGTCCGTGTTTTCAAATGCGAGTTATCGAACAAAACCACCACAGATTTCTTAAGAAGCACCGAGAGACCCACTATAATAATTACACCCAGACCACAGGGGAAAAAACACTATGCCTACTCCATTAAAACTTGGCTATGGTTCCTTTCAACTGACAGAACTGACAAAACAACAATCCCACGAAATAGTCAATTAAAGCATGAATCCAGTTTAGTTCTGTTCAACTAATTGCTGAACACAGTCACTGCAGGCCACAAAAAGGTCTTTGAAAATCAAACGGAGCAGTTCATCACTGTCATTCTGGTAATACACTCACTCTTTCCACTCCGGTTAAAAAAAATGTAGATCAGTTCCCATGGCAACATAGCACAGCAGGCTCCTGTTGACTAGCAGGAGCATCACTGTAGGGGCATTGAGGAGAGATGCCTCATCCTCAGCAAGCCACAAGTGTGTCTGGCCATACGCCATAGCCCCAGCTCAAAGCCAAAAGGACAATGGTGGTTTTATGAATGAAAAGGCATAGGCTCTTTACCTCTGTGTATTAAGCCTATGGTCCAGACCGATGCATGTCTGCGTGCCCGAATAAAACTAATCTGGTGTAATTCTAGCTTTAGAAATGTATTTATCTTGTAATTCTAGCTTTAGAAAATCTAATCTGCCTTTTTGATATCTGTGCTGTTTCGAGAAAGGGACGTCATGCCTGGAGTTAGTTCACATAATCAACGCTGAACTTGTTTGCACAAATTAAATCATTTTTTGGTTAAATGCGCTTCTGGTCCTCAGGCAAAGGCTACTGATATATTGCAACACTTTTCATTAGTAGAGAAGTGAATGGGGTTGGAAGTACCACTAGAAATGTCTATACTTGAGTATCGTTTTGAGGGGGAATGGGGATGGGGTCAAAGGTCAAGGATATTAAGAATAGATACAACAATTGATATGTCAGGAGACGGCCAACATGGATTTACTTTGCTGCTGTCACTGACGTAGACTGAAAATCAATTGCATCTTATTATTACACAGCTCTATAGAATACTTGGTTCTGATTGGTTAGTTGCATCGTTCAGCAGTCAACTATTAATGAATAAATTACTATTGTTAAGTATAACACTGTATAACTGACTGCAATGTTTTCTACTGGCTGTGCTGACGTTATGTCTCTCTGCAGTTTCTACAAGATAATAAAATAATTCAGTAGCTCAAATATTTCATGGCCATGTATTCACTTGTTTGGTAAATGGATGCTTTTAACACTTCCAGGGTTCTGAGACGTGAAAGTCGTCTTATTGGGTAAACTTTTATAATTGTGAATAGAAACCACAAGAAGTATACTTTTTGCGTTCTCATTTTATCCGGTAGAAAAAGACAAAATCCTCAACAGCGTTTCTATGACTTTTCTAAAGAGGGGAAAAAATCTAGAGATCGATTATGGTGGTCAAAAGAGAGAAAGACGTCAAATTTGCCATGACTCGTTCAGCCCTTGTGTTGGAAACACCCACACAGCAGCATTAAAGAGTTTAGTGACTATGTCACTAGTGACTAGTGTCTAAAATACATTTTTTAAAGAACAAAAATATAAAAGACTTTGATTTATGATGTGTAATAACTGTGGATACGAATTATCACAAGACCCCTTCTTATGTATTTTTGACACAGTTAACACTTTTTGGTTCCTGGAAGATTTTGAGAATGTTGGTTTATGGTTAAAAAAAATCATTTTTGAATTTAAATCTTGGTTTGTCTTGGCTTTCAAACAGAATTACAGCAGTAAACTGTAATTGCAGCTGCCATCTGAACCAAACCCTTTTTGTAGTTGAATAAATAATTTAGCTGAACAAATTGTTTTAGTGTATTTTCATACACATCTTTTGTTCACATGGTGCACTAGTGGTTTTGCTGTCATTGGTGTGAATGTGTCTTAGGTACGCTTTGCGTAGAAAATGAAAGTAATCTATTCTAAATCGTGGAAGTGATAAGGTTTTTTTGTTTTTTCTTTTTTCCAGAGCTGTGCCATTCTGAGCGCAACAAAAACTTAAAGGGATAGTTCACCCAGAAATGACAATTATATCATTAATTACTCATCCTCATGTCCTTCCAAACCCATAAGACCTTTGTTCATCTACGGAACACAAATTAAGATATTTTTTGATGAAATCCGAGAGCTCTCTTACCCTCCATAGACAGCAAGGGTACTACCACATTCAAGGCCCAGAAATGTAGTAAGACCACCGTTAAACAACGTATATGCACGTGCTTTGATCTGAATGTAAACAGCGCAGCGCATGCATATGTCTATGGTCAGCAGCACCACGCGCATACGTTGTTTACATTTAGATCATAGGATGCGCATGCGTCGTGATACTCTCCAAAACGGCACAGGGGTGAAGCAGAGGAGAGGAATTGTTGAATAAAGTCGTTATTTTTGTTTTCTTTGCACACAAAAAGTATTCTTGTAGCTTCGTAAAATTACGGTTGAACCACTGATGTCACATGGACTATTTTAACGATGTTCTTAGGTTTCTGTGCCTTGACCATGGTAGTAGCCTACCCTTGCTGTCTATGGTTTTGTTATTTGTCCTCGCAGCATGTAGCTATATGTGTACACACAATCATATTTTTTTGTGCTCGAGTTTGGAGTTTCCCATTTCTTCAGGTTTACATTTTACGTGCAGGCTTTACTGTGCGTGCAGTAATTCGCTTGCGCGCTGCATGTGTTCACGCGCTTGCGCTGTTTTGCATAGGCTAAATCTCGTTCATTAACTAATTGAAAGAACAAAACATGTAGTTTTTCAATGAAATCAATAAACAAAACATTTTGTTCATGGTACCGAAGTGGATGAACAAAATATCCTATACTGTTTGTGAGCGATTTTAACGAATCGGGAATAGACTTGTGATTTTTTATTTATTTATTTATTTATTTTTGCGAATCAGTTGTTTATAGCGAATCGATATAACAGAAAATGAATGAATCGATTAATCTTTTTGGTTATTCAAAGAATTCGAGTCACTGAGATCAATCAAATCCTCCAAATTCCTTCACCTCAGCTACTTTTCCATATTCCCTCCGCCACTTGGTGACTTTGGCGAGTGCGCAAAATCAGCAAGAACTGAAAATAAATCATAAAAATATATGTTAGGAGCGAACACAGAGCGCCCAGCACTGCAGCACCGAATGCCGCGATCAGACGTCACATGCTGTTTATACACAAGTGCTTCAGAGTGATGTAGGGCTACCTGCATCTTGTTTTTGTCTGAGAGGTTCTGCTGTGTCTGTTTGTTTCTGCTGTTTTGCTCGCAAACTGCCACAGGGAACGAAACATATAGCAGACAAAACAAACACACAAGCGGCTAATATCTAAACAAACATATACGGTCTGTCTTTAATCTAGATGACTCATTAAAAGAACGTATTCATAAGAGGGCCAGTTTATATTCCGCATTGCGTTTAACAATTAGACAATATAGTTCTACTGAAATGATTCGAATTCTAAATTCAAATTCAAACGTACAGTTTCAGAAATTAAACATAAACAAAAGAACCTTTTTTTTTTTTTTTTGGAAAGGTTTGGAACCTGGACACTCAAACAGGTTGTCAACAAAATAACCCAAAATATATACATCTCACCGTCTATGGCAAATATGGACGGCACCAGAAGCAATGTAATTCCAACAGATATCAGACACTTGGTCCACACTCCGTCCAAGTCAACACATTTTCGGCACAAGGACAAGCCTATCCATTCCGACATGCCTTGGGTTCCAGCGTTGCCATTCCCGCTACCGGAGCCCAAAATGTAGAAATTGTTACGCGCATTTCTTGGGGCCATCTGGCTAGAGATAAATTCAGCAATAGGCCGAAAGGTCCCGAAAAAGACATTTGATCTATCCTTTCCAGTTCCTTAAACTGAGGTCTTCTCTCCACTGTTTTTCTGCTCTATGTCAGCATTGAAACTTTAAAGGCGATGCGTCTGCAAAGCGCATTCAGAAGCATCCGTGACCACCACATCAATCACGCGCGCGTTACAGGAGCAGGTTCTCTATCGCGCTTCATCAAACGCATAATCAGCATAGGAACCCAACAGCGTCAATCCTAAAATCCCGCTATTATATTAATGATGCTGCGACGGAAAATCGGCTGCTTTTGATTGGGAAAAAATATCGCGTCTCCAAGCCAGCGTATGCAGGCGAACTGGTGATGAGGCGCGTTATTATAAAGACTGATGCGCGAGAGGAAGACGACCTCTGGTGGGTTTGCATGAGGATGACTGGTGCCCATGTGTACACCAATGAAAACCTGGATCTGTCCCTCAACATCATACCGCCTGTTATTATGGGTCATTCTATGAAATTCTTTATGACTGTACACATTTTATTCCACTTTTTGTTGGCATAAATTGGTATAGCCTATTAAAAAAAATCGTGTGGCTAATCTTAAATTCAACTAAACAATGTAATCTTTTATGTTGCTATACCTTCAAAAAACGAAAGTTTCAAAGTTAATTTAGCAGCAAGGTGAGTTTATGAGAAAATTTAATGCTGATACCATCTTAAAATTACCAGTTTTTAGTGGGTTCTCATTATATATAAAGTTAAAATGCTGTAAATATAAAATTAAACAATACATTTAGAGGAACTGCAGCGTGAATTGACCCGAAACTGATTTTCAAATAAATATCCGGGTATTAAAATACGTGTATTTAGTTATTAGAGAGGTTTTAGCAGAATAAATGTCCTTGTGTGCTCATATGGTAAGTGTCTGTTACATAACAACCGGAAGCACCAAAATCAGACGTCATAAAGATTTGGATTCTATCCACATGATGGCGCAATTTCGTCAATTTCAACTCAAGTCCGGTTCGTTTTGTTTTTTGGTTATTTGTCAAGCACGGTTTTCTAATACCATATTATTTGCGCTTTAATTTTAAATAGAATTATAATAAAAAAAAATCGAATGTAAATATAATAGACAACAAAATACATATAACGTGCAGAAAACCCTTGTATTTTGTGTGATAAGAATTGAAATGAACATTTCTAGAAACAAATATCCATCAAGTTGGAAAATAATGTGTCTTCAAGATTTCTTTGAATAAAGACAAACAAACAATGTGTGCCCGCAGCAATATATATTTTAATTCAAAGTGAATTTTGACAATACACCATAATTTCTTTAATTTGACACTCACCAATAGTAACCAGGAAAACCCGCTTTTTGTGACAAAGTACATAAGGCTTGGTCACATATAAATCACTGAGAACTAGAGAGAAATACGACCGCAAACTGTAAGAGACATTACATCCAAAAAAAAAATAAAAGGAAAAACAAAAACAAAAAAGGTTTCCCAGTCCTCATATAGTGAATATTGCACAGTGCAGTGGCTACATGGCAAACTAATGTAGCATAGAAATCAAAAGCAAACAGAAAGCCACAAAAAAAATGTACAAGTATGAAAACAGTAACAGTTCAAATTTAGTAAATCAAGTCTGTTTGCTCTTAAGTCTAAATATTACCGATAACTTGCAGTGAGATTTAACTTTTACTAAAATATAATCTGCAGAAGAGTTAAAAATAGATCTAAAGCAATCCAACCCAAATCTTACGGCAAGTGTTACACAGTAGCACATATGACAAATACAAGGACCCTGAATTAACTGTACAAGAACGTCTAAAAGAAAAACATGAATCAAAGAAAACAAACTAAAACAAAATCTGTTTGGTTTGGGAGTTTCAAAGACATTTCAACTTTAGTTTGCAGATCCCTCAGTCCTTAGCGATTGCGCTAAGATTCTCTCTCATTAGCTTGGGTTTGGTAGACCTTGTTAGAATGAAAACATCTCTGAAATGTTTACTTGCAGTGAATTAATGCATTGAATTCATATAATGTGCGCATGAGTAGCAATTTAGTACTCGTCTCTAGTGCTACATGCTAAATATATAAAATATAGGGACATAATGTGAAAAACCACACCACTTTTTGGACTGTATCTCCATGAAGTCGGCTCCGCTAAAGCAATAAACTCTTATAACAAAGGGCAATGTTCACTCTGCTTGACAAATGGTGGTTTACATTCACAGTGTATCATGTATAGCTCCCCAAATACGAGAAAACCGTGTCTTGGGTGTTTAGTCAGCATAATAATAATAATCATAACAATCCCTGATATCATTTCATTATTGTTTTTTGTCGTTGGTCACAAAAATAGAGATTAATCAAGCATGATTGAATTTCCTTTCCACAATTTTGAGAAACAAACCTCCATTTTTCTACCTTAAAGGTGTTTACTGCATTGCATGACTATCAAGTTACACTCGCTATTGGTTATCAGGTTATCAACATCCGACAGGACGTCTACTTTTAAGCGACTGGTCGGGAACAGCACTTCAGTTACGACTATCAAACACTGCAGTTACGCTTTCACTCCTCGGTCACGTCGTCCGAGGGAGCATGAAAGAGAGGAAGAGGCTGGCAGGCAGTGTTTGTAAAAGGGATATAAAGGTCTGAAGCACATTTCAAAGGCACTAAACGCAGTGTCGCTCGCTTTAAAGAGCAGGGACCGGTGCGAGAACGAACACACCTATACAATAATCGCCCACAAAATGAGAACGGATGCCCTAGTAATTCAGAACAGTCCGCTTTAAAACAAGCAAAACGTGCATTTTGTATCGTTTTTTCATTTCTAAACACATTAATATACCTGATACAATTTCATGTGTGTATTTCATGTACAATTACAATAATAAGAGGGGAAATTAAAAAAAAAAAAAAAAAAATATATATATATATATATATATATATATTCTAAGCACTGTAGTTACTGAGACGCCCAAATGAGACTTTTGCCCAAACCCGAAATTTTGGCTAGCTTATCGAAAGTATCAAGTGCTAATAGCATTACTGAAATCAATAGTCTGAAATGGGTCGTTGAATACAGAATTTATATAGATACTTAAAACAAAAAGTTAAATCTATCCTGCAAGCTATGCTTTAACAAAATGCAAATATACGTACTAAGATAGATATACACCAATATGCATCTAATACGTAAGATTAGCCCCAAGATAACAACAGATAAAACACTGATGCAAACGAAACGTAAAAGAACACAAACCCACGCACACAAAAACCCCAAAATCTCCATTACTTGCAATACAGTAGTTACAATGACACTTCAAAAAAAGAAAGCAAAACAGAGAGAGGCATTAAAATGATTCTGATGCCAGTCAGTACGGTAAAACCCAAAAACAAACAAACAAAAACGGAAAAAAGAAAAAAAAACAACCATCTCACTTCTATTTCAAGGTAATTAGACATATATAAAAATAAGAAGGCTAAGAACAAAGTTAATCATCTAATTTCACAGCTATTATGAAGTGGCAATCAGTATATAGCAGCTTATCTATGATACATTCAAGAATAAATGAAACAAAGTCATAACTTGCCCGAAAAAGCTAAACAGCAACCTCAACATTTTTACATAGATTTTTTTCTGTTAAATATGGCCTCAACTACACTACGTTCGAGGTCTATGCTAAAACAGTAGCTACTCTGCTTAAGAAATGAATTACTGTCTTTGGTGTAGCGAAAGCATAATGAAAGGATGCACCTATAATGGAAAAACTCAAATCTAATAAACAAAAAAAAATTTATTCACACAAAAAGCTATTTCTCCCTGACGGAATGTTCGAAATCAAAACAGCCAGCGTCAAAAAAGCAATTAAATGGTGAGAGAGGGAATACAAAACAATCCAATCTTGTCACATGCATCTATGAAGGAAATTGCACACGATCAACTCTCGTCTTATAAAGCACTGAATACTCCAGCAATGATAGACTTTACAGTTGGATACTCAATACTGAATAATTCTGCACAAAGCAAACATGAAACCATACAATATCATCAAAGAGCTATCTGCTGATACAAATCCAACACCGATAACACTTCTAACTCTAAAAATAACATAGAATCGATGGAAAGAAAACCAAAAACACACCCCGAAAACTATGGATTGTATTGCAGTTTCATTAAACAGTGTAAATACTATTAGAGTAGAAACAGATTATCAAATATGAAAGTACTCAAACGTTTCTATACATAGTTCATCGGCCTCTGCTACGGCGAAGCACGTTATCCTCCAAGAATCAAACTCTGCTACCACTCAGCGCAATACATCCACCTGTAAATACCACACGTAAAGGACTGTTTCGCTTCTGAATATTGCGCAAATCATCTAAGGCGTCAAACAAAACATTTCGCCTGTTCTAAAGGGCAAATCGTGAGCCTAATCTTGGCGCGAATAGCGACACGAGACCCATTAGGTCGAGTATGGATCGACATCCGATCATCTTTCCGAACAAAAGCTCCCGTCGCGATCCCAAGAGACGAATTAAATAAGCAGAGAACGACACTCATGTAGAGATTACGTAAGACGACGAACACGCTAGTGCACCAAGTACGAGGAAAAAAAACAAAAAACAAAGATCTACGGTTTGAAACAGCCCTAATATAAAAATCACAAAGAACGATTGAAAGTTTTTCAAGTGCTGCAGTCCGGTACACGCATGACTGCATGTGGGACTCGGGATAACTTGCAACAAGTATTTTAAGGCACTGTTTATTGAACCCCAACGGATTCAATGCAGCAAGTCGTACAACACATACAGAGGGCAAAGAGCGACGGTTTGCAGGCCCCTTTGTTTTGAAGTCCATGCAGAGACATGCAGCGTGACAGAACCTTTTCAACATTGGTCTAAAAGAGACTTAACACTGAGGAGCTATGGAAAAATACGGACAGGTAACACGAGGTCGCCACAAGGGGGACTCGCACGCACACTGGAGACAGCGATGGCTTGAATGAGAGTCTAATACGCACATCAGAAGGCAATATCGAAAAATAGCATAGGGGATCTGCTGCAGCCCTCTGCCGAGGGTCTCGCGACTAGGGATTTCGTTGTATCAAATGTGCAAAAACACATTAAAAGTGAGTTTTTGTGTTGTGTCCACTCACGCATTCCTTTGTTTTACTCTCCATGATATCTATAAAGCTCGATTTGCATCATCATCATCATCACTTCATAAGAAAAGAAAGATGTGGCGGCTCAGTGCCGGCTGCGTGCGCGCGGCTGCCGCGGGCTCCAGCTCAGATGTATGGGTACTGACTGAGTTTGCTGGGGCTGAGGGGGAAGCCTGCGTAGGCGGGTGACGCCACATAGGAGTGCGGGGGAAAGAGGGCTTTGAACTGGCCCTGCGGGAGCAGGGTGGGGGAGGGCAGCAGCCTGTGGTTGATGCCCACGCTGATGCCCTGGTGGTGCACCAGGCTGTAGGCAGGCTGCAAGACGGGCCGAGGGGCCGGCGGTGGGCATGGCGAAGGCAAGAGGTGGGCCACGGGCGCAGAAGGCGGATAGGAGAGGAGGCCGGGAGGTGGCGGGTGGCCGGCCGAGTGTGTGGGGCTGCCGTGGGGAAGCGGGAAGGTGGGGCCGTGCACTGTGGGCGGGATGAAGGCCTGTGGCCGGCGCGGCTGCCGGTAGTTGCCGTTCCACTCCTTGTGGCACGATCCGTAATGCTGGACCTGAGCGGGAGGAAACAAAACAATGTCAGTTTCATTCCAACAATTTAAAGGATGTCATTAAAGGATATCACCCCCATGTCATCCAAGATGTTCATGTCTTTCTTTCTTCAGTCGAAAAAATTTAAGATTTTTGAGGAAAACATTCCAGGATTTTTCTCCATATAGTGGACTTCAGTGGTGGCCAATGGGTTGAAGGTCCAAATTGCAGTTTCAAAGCAGCTTCAAAGGGCTCTACACGATCCCAGCCGAGGAATAAGGGTCTTATCTAGTGAAACAATCTGTCATTTTCTAAAAAAAATAAAAAAATAAATATGACTTCATGCATTACGTAATCATGTTGGAAAGGTCACGCGTGGTTAGTTCTTCGTCTGTGTATTTCAAAAAGGTAGGGTAGGGCGAAAAACATCTCATTTTCTCCTTCAACTTCAAAACCATCCAAGATCGTTGTTTTACCTCTTTTCGTAAAGGGCGTTTGACTTTCTTTGCATGTTTGCTTTGAAAACACTAGGTCGGTACTTCTACCTAGGTGACCTTTCCAACGTGATAACGTAATGCGTGAGGTTGAGCTAGTGCAAGATGAGCATTTGTGGTTAAAGTATATAAATTTTTATTTTTATTTTTTTTTAGAAAATGACTGATTGTTTCACTAGATAAGACCCTTATTCCTTGGCTGGGATCGTGTAGAGCCTTTTGAAGCTGCATTGGTACTTCCAACTCATTGGCTCCCATTAAAGTCCACTATATGGAGAAAAATCCTGGAATGTTTTCCTCAAAAACCTTAATTTCCTTTTTCAACTGAAGAAAGAAAGACATGAACAACTTGGCTGACATGGGGGTGAGTAAATCATTGAAATGTTTATTCTGGAAGTGAATAATCCTTTGAATAGCAACTGAAAGACCCTATGAACTGCCCAGTCTCAACGTATTTCTTATTTAAAATCAGTAAGTATTTGGAAGTAGTGACAAATCTTTTCTTTTTCTTGGGATGGATATCCAAGTGTAATCAGAAGGGGACTAAAACAATCTAAAAAAAAAATGATAGGGGGACATTTCGTTTTTTGTTTTTTTTTTCCTTTTCTTGTTTTTTTTTTAATAGACCCAATAGTTTTTAGTTTACGCCATAAACTATGAATTGCTACTTGCTAGTTGGTTGCAGGTGGTATTAGTGAGTAGGACGTTCTCATTCTAAAGCATTTGATTGGACATCAATGTGTGTAATGCAGGGTGAGTCATCAATATTTTTGGTACATCTCAATATGTTTTTTTTTTTTTAAAACTATGTAGATGGTCAAACTTTTAGTATGAACCACAAAGCATTTCTCTATATTAACAATTTGTACAGTATTACAGAGAAAAGCCAAAAAGACATACCTGGCCAAAGCCTGGCGGCTGTGGCTGGAATGAAGAGCTCAGTTTCTGCTGGCGGGGCAGCGTGGGTGTGGAAAGGTGGCTCAGTCGTCCTGGGCCGCAGCGACCTCTGGACTGGCAGGAGGATTCTAAGACTGCAGAGAGTAGAAAAGACCAAAAAGTGAGTGATCATTAATTAAAATGCCTAAGAAAGATGACTAAACTTAAATGCAAAACTTCAGCTTATATAAATTAACATTTGCAGTTTGGCACAAGAACTGCAGCTTGTACGAACTGAATCGGCTGCCAGTATTCACTGACATTCTGTTCAAAAGAAAATGAATTAAACATCAAAACCAACAAGTATGAACTGCGAGGTTGAAAACTTATAAAACAAACTTAGATAGCAATGTATCTAAAACATAAACTCTCCTCAAACTTTCCATGGACACCCCAAAACAAACATGTTGCCTGGGTAAAGTGCCATGAGAAGCATCTGAAAGAGTTTACCGCTCCAGCAATATTTCTTTCATAGCATGCGTCGAAAACAAAGCATTGGCTCCACGTAGGAAACAGGACAGATATGCTTTGGTACGAAAGGGGGAGGCTGGGGAAATATTTTCAAAAAAAAAAAAAAAGTAAATAAATTTAGGGCAGTCAACACGCAGAGTAAAAATGAAGACGGGAATGAAGAGATCAGGTATGGGAGAGGAAGCTCAAACCGAAAGGGTCTCACTCAACACTGGGATGTCGCGCACAAGACACTGGGTCGCAGTGCACGCTATACCCATAATCACCTGCGATAGCCTCTGTGACAACTTCCTGTTTCTCTCCTATGACCTGTAAAGTAGACATTGGCTGTGACCACACTAAAAAAAAATTGGTTGTGCAGAAGGAACTTTGTATTAATGGCCCAATTTGAGACTGGGGGAAAAAAAATCCATTTAGAGAAACCAGTCTGTATAGAACATAAACAACAGTTTCACAAAACTAGATCTGAACGAGCAGCAACTGTCAAAAGCTACAGGACGAAGCAAGTCAAGTTTACGTTTTCGCGTAGCTATGTAAAATCTGAGCTGTGGATGTAAAATGCAAATAGCGTTTCATGAAACAGTTGTACATTAATCTGCACAAGGAACATTCTGGGTTTGACAAAAGTAGTTCAGCTCTTCAAACAGTTTTTTGTGGTCCTATGGCAAAGAAAATCATTTTTATCTATTTAGCATAGCATCACACTAGGATACACGTTAAAACACGTTTTTGAAAATATAGATGTGACACTTAAATATGTTCTATCACAAAAAAAGGGAAAGAAAGCACTAGTTTTTGCAAATTTATACTCCAAACTCACGTCATGTAAAGCCATTAAAATATATAATAAGAATAAGAAATTAATACCATTATAAAAAGAAATTAAAACTATTATTCAGCAAGGATACATTAAATTGATCAGGAGTGACAGTAAAGACATTTATAATGTTACAAATGATTTCTATTAGGGCTGGACGATTAATCGGAAAGTAATCAAAACCGAAATTCAGAACCTCTAATCGACGTAATTTTCCCATGTCGGTTTTTTTCATTTTTGAATCCTTTTAATACTTTCCTCAAAAACATACTACCGTGTGTGTAGTCGGCGCTATACAGATGTGAACGACCATGGTGCTCACATCTTATGCAGCATTTCGCACGTGAGTGGCGTGTTAAAATAATTTAAACCTTTACATGCAGCGCAACTCATCAATGTCAGTTCCAAAACAGTGGACCAATCAGAAGACCCCAGAGGCGGGGCAAGCATTGCGAACATTTGTTTACAGTAGTAGGTTGGCATGGCAACTTTTGTATTTGACAGCAACATGGCAGAGTAGGCATTCTGCGCTGCACTCATTTTTAAATCATTCCTGAGCGCTACATTTCGCAGTTTTAGACGCAAAGACATGTTCTGTGTGAATGGCCAGTAAGAACCTAGAGTAAATACTTGTAGAGTGACAGGACAAGATCACTGAGATGGGGCCCTGCTCTTTCTCTTAATCAGCAGTGTTCTGTTTACATCATTTAAAACATTTGTTTACAGGAGATGCATGTTATTATTTTCCACTTTTCAAATTGCATTATTTAAAATAATATTAATTTACAAGAGATACAAGTTACACTAATTTTAGCATGACAGTATTTAAAATGTATTCTGTTTGCAAGAGATGCTGGTTATTTTCTACTTTTGACATGGCAATATTCATTTATTTTGTTTGCATTTTTTTAGGAAACGTGCTTTTTACAATAAAACTGAAATGTGACTTTTTTCATAAGACTTCTTTTCAAGCAATGTGTGCTTTGATTTCAATTGTTTCTTTTAATTATTTTAAAATCACAAAGATAAGAAAATCATTAGAATAATGATTTTAAATAATCTTTCATTAGAAAAAAACATCCCACCTTTAATAGTGAGTATACTTATAGTACAAACCTTTAATGAACTATGAGGGCAAAAATATAAATAAAAAAGGTAAAGTATTCAATTAATCGAGATTTTGATTTTAGGTCATATCGTCCAGCCCTAATTTCTATTTAAAATAAATGCTGTTATTTTGAACTTTCTATTCATCAAAATCTTGAAACAAATGTACCAGAAATATTATCTACAAAAATATTAAGCAGCACAACTCTTTTCAACATTGATGATGATAAAGGTTTCTTGAACACCAAATCAGCATATTAGAATTATGGAAGACAAATTAAAATGATTTTTCTTAGTACAAAACAGCCTGTATCAAACCCAGAACGTTATTTTAAGAAAACATCAAAGCACCAACAACTGCTTAACTTCCATTAGAAACTTTTACATGTTTCTGATAACCTACATCAGGACTTATTCTTCCATACCTGTGCCGATTGTGTGCTGCACATTGTTGGGATGATAGTTATTGTTCAGCACTCTCATGGGCGGCACCACCACGGTCCTCACAGCAGGTTTATTCAGCACTGTGTTGGGGTGTCCTCGCCTGGCCTGGGGTTCCTGGTTCTGGTTCTGATTGGTCAGGAAGCGTCTTTCAGGGAAGGGGCTGTCATGGGGCCCTAGGGAGGAGTCTGAAGGGGGCGAGCCGTCCACTGTTTCACACCCACTTCCATGGCCATCATCTTCCGATATACTGCAGTAAGTTATAGAAGAAAACAACCTGCATTAAAATACTTGTAGACTCAACCTCACCTCATAGTTCTAGTAGTTTTAAAAATGCAATTGCGCACCTGCTGGGTCTTTTGCATGGAGAGGGGCTAGATTGTGCTGAGGCTGATGAGCTGGTGCTCAGACTGCTATCAGGACTGCTGAGGGAACACACTCGCTCCATGTTCAGAGAGCCTGTGCATGCCTCACACTCCGGACTGCCCTTACACCTGTCAAAGAACACACGCAACTCAATTTAGCTATGAGAAACATATGTATGCAAGCTAAACAGAATCTGAAATTTTAGTCCACAATTGACAGTATTGTTATTGTATATTGTTTATTTCCCTGAAATCTACTTGGTCAAAAAGTCATAAATTTACCCTGTCACTGACCCTCAGAATTAAAGAGGGTAATACTGCACCTTTAAGAGTTCTATATGCAAATGACCTCCGTTATGATTGGCTAATCTGTTTGTGATTGAAATAATTCACACCACTTCTGCCAGGTTGCTGATTATTTACAGTAGCATTTTTGTTTGTTTTTTAGGGAAGGGAGATAAAATAATGTTTTTATCCAGCAATGATGGATTAAACTGATCAAAAATATAGAAAATTGTAAAGAAATTGACAAATGTTACAAAAGATTCTCATCTGAAATAAATGCTGTTCTTTTGATATGGCTCTACGATTTAAGTTGTTTTTTTTTTTAAATATAAGTCAATTAATTAAAGAGAAATGTTTCTTGAGCAGCAAATCAGCATATTAGAATAATTTCTGAAGGATCATGTGACACTGAAGACTGGAGTAATGATGCTGAAAATTCAATTTTGCCATTAAAGGAATAAATTACATTTTATAATATATTATAAAAGAAAGCAGTTATTTTGAATTGTAATATTTCACAATATCACTATTTTTTACTGTATTAAAAACAACAAAAAAAAACACTAAAACGTGTGCATACTGAATGCTCAACTCACTTGTTAAGGGAGCACCTCTGTGCTTGCTCCTCTTCATCTGTGCCGCTGCTTATGCTAATGACGCTTACTGCCGGGCTGGGCGACTCTCTGATAATAATAGACTCTCGCTGCTGATTGGCCACCGCCGTCTTACAGCAACCCTCCTCCTCCACCTGCTCCAGTTCCGGTTTCACCTGGGCCTGCACCTTTCTGTCAGGAGAGCTCGGCTGTGGCTCCGCACTCGCCAACCTATCCGCCATCTTTGGTGACGGACACACTGAGGGCTGTGTGTCCGTGTAGTGCGAGACATTCATACTCCTAAAAAGCAGCACAAATGATAATAATCAGCTCAACTTTGCCTTTCGGTGAAACAGAGTAAAAACCCAAATGAGCTGCTTAACAAGAGTATCATAAGGTTTGAATGCAGGCTGTTGACTGTAGCTCACCTGTTCTGACTGGGTTTGTTCCTCTTGTTAGATGCAGGCTGAGGCCAGACCACATGAGCAATGCCAATGTTTATAGGCTGATGGGCTGACACAGCCATTTGGTTGGGAACAATAGGCTGGGGCATCACCGAACTGTAATGGCTGCTGTGTGGCTGCACTTTCCTTTAACAGATTAAAAAACAACACATTTCAGGTCACCGAAATGTGGTGGTGTCAGCATATGATCTTTGAGGTGCGGCTCCTTTTTGATCTTCTTACCCCCAGTCTCCTCGCCTCTGCGGTCCAACAACTGTATCGGATGCCAGGCTCGTAGCAGGTGGTGGGACCTGCTGCCAAGCTGGCACCAGGATCTGTGGAGTTCTGTTGGACCAGGGCTGCTGAAAGGTTAAAAAAGGACAATGCTGAACCTTTGTAATGTATCTGGCATCGAGTTTAATATCGAAACTGGTATGTCAACGTGAATAACAACCCTCGGCTGTTTTCCATTATTTTTCCACATCATCTTGTGAAACGAGGACTTACTTGTGCTATAACTCCTGGTCTCATGGGTAAAGGCTGGATAGCTGGGGCTTGGGTCACCAGAGGAAGAGTGTTCTCCATTCTAACCGAATATCCTGCTGGCTGATTTGGGTTTGAAGGGATTCCTGTAGAGTCAAGCAAGCAAATTCAGCTCCATAGAGTAGGGCTGTCAAATTGGCTGAAAAACTAAATTCGAATTTTGTACTAAAATATTATCAAAATTCGAATTATATTCAAATTTAAAAGGCATAATTTCTGTTAGGGAAAAAAAAAAAAAAAAAAAAGCTTTTGGCTTCTCTCCTGAGGCCACAAGAGTGCGCATCGAACAAAATATTATCGTACTAATGAACGTTTCTTCAAACAATAAAAAAACAAGACCATCTTTGAAAAAAGCGCATAACGTTTAAAATAATGTTTATAAACCATATATAATTAATTACATTGCTTAAACAATTAGAAACAACAAGCATCGTGTAAATATATATAGTTTAATAATAAGGACCGAAAACCAATCACAAAGAGTAGCCTACTTTTTTCATTTAAAAACATGAGATGCAGTGGGATGCAGAAAAACCGCCATAAAATCGAGACATGTTTTTTTTAAAAGTTGAACTTACATTAATTTTACATGGCTTTCTAAACATGCTGCTCTCTTGTGCGAGACGTGAGTGCAGCGGTGATAGATGTCCCTATAGAAAATGCGATAATATGTGTTCTATCTGAACGGCTTGGTTTCAGTTTTGAGGTAAAAAACATCGCCGCACTGATGTTCTCTTTTTCCGCAATATTTTGAACGAACAACGTAGCATCGCCGCATCCAGTGGGTTCAACTGGATTACATTAAAATGCAAGGACACCTACATCGTCATCGAGGCTGCCTGACGCAACATCTAAAATTCGAATACAGGGTTTTTGCATTCGAATGTGGATTTTTATTTTAAATTCGACGAATATTCGAAATTAAATTTTTTGACAGCCCTACCACAGAGTATTTATTACATTGAAAATCAATAGTAATGCTCAATTTAAATTAGGGCTGCAAGATGAATTGAAATAAATTCTAAATTTGCAATATGGATATGTCGCTTATAACATGCATTTAAGAATGAATCATTCAACTTTATAAACCAGCTGCTGTCCACAAAAGAGAAGCTTTGAGACCTCCCTACGGTTTCCACTATTATAAAAGCTTGATGGTTGTACTGTAAAATAAAACTATTATATTAGCATTCTTTTCTTAAATACTATAATGAAGTCATTTAGTTATTTTTTTATTTTAGCAATAATAATATAGTTAATTAATATTATTTCATTTTACAGTACAATTAATATGATCATAATCATCATTATTTTATAATCATATTGATTCTTCTATAATCATATAAGCATTTATAAACTGTCTGTTGTTAACAAAAGAGGAGCTTTAAGATCTTTAAGGTTTAATGTTTGAAAATAAAGCCAGCCATAAATATCAGTACTGTAAAATTACTATATTAGTATTATTTTTTTAAAGGATGTTTTTACAGTGAAATATTTCTTACTACTAAAAATTACTAAAAAGTAATATTTCTTATTTTTTAAATATTTTAATTTAGTAGTAACAGTTGTAACAACAACAACAACAATTATTTTTACAGGAAAAATATTATCATCATAATCATGATTATTTTATAATCATATTGATTTAAATAGTCCCAAATTTTTTAGGCCAAATTGTGCAGCCCTACAAAGTACAACATTTTTTTTTTTTTTTTTTAAATCACATTTTAAAATCGCAATCACTGGATTTTTAGAAACATAATCACAAAGTCTTAGGTCAAATTTTGCAGCCCTAAAATGAAGTACAACAAACTTTTTTTTTTTTTTTTTTTAAATCACATTTTAAATTGCAATTACAAGATTTGTAGAAAATTTGCAATGCAATCATTCCCCAAATCATGCATCCCTAGTTCAAATTATTATGCACATCCCATTACAATGTGCTTTCTACTACCTTGAAGAGCAGGAGGGCATAGAATGAGTGCCTGCTGAAAGGACTCGTTACACCCAAACTGGGCGCTTCCTGTCTGGATGGGAATTCCTGGATGAACCACAGGTGGAGCAGACGGCGCCAGGGTCTAAAGCGGAAAGGTAAATAGATCAACTATCAGGAACAATCTGTCGTCTTCTTGCTTGCACTTAAACCCCAAGTCTTTTCAGAGTGTGCGCTTTTACCTGAGAGTGGACAGACGGCATTTTGTTGAAGGCGACAGTGATATTTGGAGCACTTGGAAGCGTCACAGGCTTCATAAGTGGGGGTGCTTTGTTGCGGTTGAGAGTATCGTACATGCTGGTTCTTAAGTGACACACGTCCACGATGTGGAAACAAGACTGGACACTGTTGGAGACACATTCCTTGAGAACGACCACACATAATAGAGACAAGTGTCAATGAAACTGGCAGTAAAAAAAAGTCTGGACATACTGGTTGCAATGGGGGAAATCCATCAAGTGCTGCATAGTGACAAAAGGGTGGGTAAGTGCATCTGAGGGGGCGATTCTCTGATCGGCATCAATCATCAGCATCATCTTTAGCAGGTCCACGAATTCTCTCCTGTCAGCTTTCTCCGCCAACTGGTCACAGCCCTCCATGTTGAGCATTAGATTCACCTGATAAATGAATACAAAAAAATAATATTTTTTTTTTACTACTATTATTATTTTTATATAATAGTATATATAGTATATATGTAAAACAACAACATCACCATATCATTCATTATTTTATATTTATGTTCATTACATTATTGTACATAAATTATCACTGATATTATTATTAATAGAAATTACATATAATAAAAACAACATTAATAGTATTAACTAAAATATAATATAATCATATTTATATTAGAATCATTATTATTCTATATAAGTGTTGTTAATATTATTAATAACCATAATATATAGCATTAATAATAATAATAACAATTATTATTATTACTGTTTTTATTACTATTATTTTAAAATAATATATAGCATATTTATAAAACATTCATATAACAAAATACATTATTTTATATATACATACAATACAATATTGAAATTCCAATATAATTACAGTATTGTATATAAATTATTATAATTGTTATAATTAATAAAAATAACAACATTAACAAATATTAACTAAAATATAATTTAATCATATATTACTTATAATTAGAATCATTATTATTCTATATAATGCTAAGTGTTAATATTACTGTATATTATTACTATTATTAATCATAACATAGTATCATCATCATCATCATCAACAACAACTGTTACTACTAATAATAATAATAATAATAATAATAATAATAATAACTCAATTTCTCAAATTTTTTTTTCTCATGATGATATATAACAAGCATTTGCAAGCAAAAACGTACATGTCCAATGTCATCTAGACAGCTGAAAATGTACTTCCTCGCCTCCTTTGACTTCAGTCCCGTTTCTGTCTCATGTTCTTCAGTCGTCTGCAGAAACAAGAAGCGCGTTTGAAGTCATTACATAAGAATTTTACATCAAAAATTTAATGCTTAGCAGACGTTAACTCGATCCAGAGAGCTATGCTGTAAATTTATGACAGCAATGTCTGGTTAAGTGGACGATAAATGGCCCCTTGCCTTCAGCCTCCAGGTGGCGTACGGTGAATCGGACTCCTTGCGGAAGAATCGGGCCGTCTTCGCCCCCACGTTCAGAAGCTGCTCTCCGGGCAACCCTTGAGTTTGAGAGATGTAACGAATCTGCGGAGACGTTTATAGCATTAGTGGATCTCAACATTGTTGTTTCTGATAAGTAAAGCTAAATCCATCTCGACGTACTTGATAAGAATCTCTTGATCGATTCACAAAGAACAACAAGATGGAAACACGTGTATAGTACTTTTCCACTATTCCAAGAGGAAGTAATATGAGATAAGACTGGTCTAGAATAGGCAGGTCCATAAAAGTGGTATGCAACAGGAAAACAGTGCCAAAATACCAACGAACCGTTCAGAAAGGTATTTTGTCTTGACAAGTATATTCGTACCATAGGCCTAGTGCTTACTAAAGATAGGCATCAAATATTAATGGATGTCACCTGTGATTGTGCATCTTCAGGATGGAAAAAAAGGTTTCACGAAGCTACAAACCACACAGTGATATCAATCAACATGAATCAGCAAAAACCGCACAACAAAAGAGACAAAAATAAGCAAATAACTTCAGTTGTTATTTCAAGCTCTGAATAGCGTTTCATGATGGAAAGCTCAGTGTTTCACTCTTAATACAGAGCGCAGTATGGGGTCTGCTGCTACTCAAGGCTTTGTTAAGATGCCAAGTCAAGATGTTGGCCACTCTTTCTGTCCACAACAGATGTCAATCCTCTCACACCGAAAAGGCAAGCCAACATTGAGAAATGCGTTCTTTACCATTTGGCTGATGTTTTTAATCCAGATCGATTTATAGTACACCTCATTACATGGACAGCTTCTATAAAGCAACTTAGGTTTAAGTGTGTCACTCAAGGGCACAGCTGACCTTAGTCGGGAAATGCTGCTTTTACTTTGAAGTGAATGAATGCAAATGCCACTGGAAGTAACAAAAATTATCCTGAAAGTGACGAAAACGCTCCATAAATGTACGATGTGGATGAAAAAAATGGCCGCCCATAGTGCATTTCAATGGGGTTTTTATATGCCATCTAACATTTAATATTTCCTGTTCTACACTTAAAACAAGGGTATCAGGCTAGCATCTCTGAACTGTTCATATCTGACCTGTAGCTGTCAATTTAGACCAGCATTTGCTTTCGAACACTAAACAGAAATCTGAATAGAAAATTTACTCAAAAACATTTACTGTAGCATGACATTATCATTCAAAAGTGTGGGGTTACTTCAGAAATTAAGATCATATATATTTAAAAAAATATATATGCATGTATTTGAAATATTTATATAGTTTCCACAAAAATAATAAGCAACACAACTGTTTTCAACACTGATGGTAATAAGAAATGTTTCTTGAGCAGCAAATCAGCATATTAGAATGATTTCTGAAGAATCATGTGACTCCTGGAGTATTGATGCGGAAAATTCAGCTTCAGCGTCACAGGAATAAATTACATTAAGACATTAAAATAGAAAACAGTTATCTAAGACTGTTTTCAAAAAGACTGAACAATCTAACGGAACCCAAACATTTGAAAGACAGTGTATCTTGTGCACTGTTCATAGCTACTTGATATGGATTTCATTTTGGGGCGCTATAAATTTTTCTGGAATCCATTTTTTTTCCATTTGAATTTTTTTCTAGACTCTGTTTTTAATGGTTAAATAAAATTTTATTAATCAAAGTAAGTCTTATTAATTGAAATCATGAAACTAACAATATTAAACAGCAATTTATTAAAAGTTTAACAAAAATTACACTAAGGCCCTATGAAATGTTTTTTTGTTTGTTTTTTCCCCCCCCTCAAATTCAGTTTTATTTTTATCAAATATTTTCCAAAATATATATATATTTTTAACAAATATTAATAAAATCAAAAGCATCTCTAATTAATTGTTTTAATAAAAAAAAAAAAAAACAATAATAATTTATTATTATTTTATTTATTTCTTTTTTCCCAGAAATACTGTGTTGTGTATTTACATTTTTCTGCTAAATAAATTCTGGTAAATCATTTGTCTGGTAAATATTCCTTTAAAAATAATGTTTTAATAACAATTTTATTATTAGCATTAGTACTATCATTACATAAAAAATATTTCAGTCACAGTTTCTGGTTTCTGATCTACTTTTGATGTATCATCCAAAATTTGGCAAATTCTGTGACACTCCTCGTTATACAGTAAATACCATTTTTATGACTGTATTCCACAATTCAGTCCACATTTTCCACATCGCGGAAATCACAGCTCACAGAGAATTTGTTTCAAATCATTGATTTAAAAAAGTACAAATAAATAGACAAAAAATGCACTTAAAAATGATTTAAAAGAAATAAACAACAACAAACAAAACAGTGTTTACAGTTATAAGAAAAAAAATAAATAAATAAAACCGTCCCTAAAAATCAATTCGCTGAAAACACATTTCCAGAAACGACTAATGACCTTAAAACAGCCTGGTTTTTCATTTGAATAAATTTCAATAACTTGTCTAACTCGACCTCGGTTCGTAGTAACAGGTTATCATCTCAGATCTTTAACCATTACGCCACATTACTCCCTTTTAACTACCTTATGCCTTAAACAAATTAAGAACAAAAAAGCAACTGCTTTAGTGTTGTTGTGATTTGTTTGCCATAGCATCCTTTTACAAATAAATGCAATGACTTCATAACGCAAATAACATGACAAAAGGCATTAAACAGTGTTTGGTTAACTGCAGCGCTGTCTTTTTAGGAAAGGCAGGAGCAGTTCAACCCCATCAATGCATGAGTCTCTGTGTAAAAACACCATTGTTCTTGTTGCCTTGGCAAACCGAGTATTACTGGTCAGTGAACTCTGCCGACGTTCGCCTTCAAGCGTGCATCTGTTGCTTCTCAGAAAGACTGTGTCATAGTGGGCCTCTACCAGTGAAAACACAAGCCACTACAAAGCCCTCTTTGGCTGCTTGCGCTCATTCCTCTCCGTCTCTTCCTCTCTCGACAATGACGCCACCTCTCCTTTTACAAGCGCTGAGGCTCAACACGGCCGTGTTAAACAAGCAGTGTTTATGGCATCTTAGGGGTGTTATAGTGACATGATCGGGTTGCCAAAGCGCTGCACAAACACAGAGAGCGCGCTGAAGTGAGAACCTGCTGAGAGTGCAGAGAGAGGGTGTATGTGTGTGTGTGTGTGTGTGAGTGGGGCTTTCAGTTATAAATACATTCTGCTGTGTTGAGTGGAACTGGACCCATTGCTGGCACGGACAGGCGGCTCGGGGGTTTGTGGTCAGCAAACCCAAACCACCCTATTCTTACACAGCCGGCTAGTTTTTCTACTGTCATAAGCGCCATTTACACCACCTCAGACATCTGGTTTATCGGCAGCACTGGCCCATGACGATAAACACGCTCACACGTTTTTAATGTGTGTGAGTCATCTTTCATGTTATCTGAAGATATTCACTTTAAGTATTGAGCTGACAAACCTAATAAATAAATAAAACTAGTCCATTACATAATCTGCAAACTATTTTTTTGTATATAATGCAATTTTTATGGAAAAATGTGTTAAATACCATGCCATACTCTTACTGATGGCTGAAAATACTACCCAGATTGTTAAAATAAAAATGTGCATTTAAATTAGTGTTAATTCACAGAGTTATCTACATGCACCAAGATTCACAATGGTCATCTAAGTATTATATTAGATTCTATTTTATTACATATTATATTATACTGTACTATATTATATTATTACCTTACAATGATTTAATTTTATTACATAGTAATGAACAAAAAGACATTGTTAGGGTAAGTCAAGGATGATCTCTTAAAATAAAATATACTATTATATTTTATTTATTTTATTTTAAATGGGATAAGCCCAGGTTGATTTGTAAAATAAATAAATAAATAATAAAATAATAATAATAATAATAATAATAATAATAATACAATTAAAAATGAAATAAAATTTAATTTAATTTTGGCCTTACCCTATCAATATTAATTTTTACATTTATTTATTTATTTGGGTGAGTCAAGGATAATATCAAAAAATTAATTAATACTATAAAAATAATAATAATAATAAAAAAATTAAAAGAAAAAATTGAAAAATATTTCGTTTCATTTTGGGCTTCATTGCATTTTGGGATATACATTATATAAAAAAATTTGTCACTAATTTTTATTATACTTTTATGAAGTTATTTTTGTTGGTGCTTCCTAGAGCCGTCCAAAATCCACTATTGGTGAAGTTCTAACTTTTTTGCGACTAAAGTCTTGCGACACGACTTGTGTTAAGATGCTGAATTCAAGTTAAAAATAGTCTCTTTTAAAAACAAGTCACAAGACGCCTGCATCCTGTTTTATTACACAGCCACCCCGCAACTCATAGATTCTGAAAATGTGTAGTTTTGCACAAGCCTGCTGCTACCAACCACGTCAATTTTATTTTCTTTGAGAAGAAACTTATCACAAAGACTTCCACTGAAAAAAAGCAAGTGATGTCATCCTCCAAAATGCCTCCCATTAGCGTCGCCTGGACGCAACAAAGTGGGTCATTATCCGAGATCACTGGCTGATCTTACCTGGTCATACTCCAGCGCTCCTGGATAAAGCGGCCAGCCCAAGAAGAGCTCAGCGATGACGCAGCCCAGTGACCACATGTCTATGGCCTCACAGAAGGGTAAGCCCAGGATGATCTCTGGAGCCCTGGAACACATTATCAGGAAAGGATGAGAATTAATGGAGTGGTTACCTTGACAACAAGCTGTTGATTGAAAAGCAGTAGGACACTTCATTACGAAAGCTCTGGAGAAGGACGGACAAGCGTTTGTTTGGATGAACGAACGCTACAATATGAATTGAAAAAA
Source organism: Tor tambroides (assembly GCA_021397915.2). Lineage (NCBI taxonomy): Eukaryota > Metazoa > Chordata > Actinopteri > Cypriniformes > Cyprinidae > Tor > Tor tambroides. The sequence goes on from JAFVLL020006674.1 coordinate 27,574, forward strand.
TCATTGATAATATCAAGACGATTTATACACATCTAATGTTAAAGGGCACCTATTATGCCCCTTTTTACATGATGTAATACAAGTCTCAGGTACACATTCCTCAGAATGTAACTGTGAAGTTCCAGCTCAAAATACCTCACCAGTCATTTATTATATAAATTTTGAAAATGCCTATTTTGAGTGTAAACGGAAACCCTGTTTTCGTACATGTCTCTTTAAATGCAAATTAGCAACTGCTCCCCACCCCCTTTTCCAGAATAGGGCTGTGCTTTTACAGCTCGTACCTCAGATACTCTGCCAAAAAACATCTGTTTGGTTTTGATTATCATGTCTCTCGCACTGAAATCAGGCGTTTTAAGCCATATTAGTTTAAACTTCTGATATACGTTTTTCTGAGCGTACAGAAAGCGTCCGTCACATGGCATGTGAGTAGTAAACTTTTAATAAAGTTCTCTTTTATGTCTTATTGCACTTAAACTGTCAAATACACACAAGTTTGTTAAACACACATGAGTTACAAAAACAATGGGTTATGTCTGTGAAGGTAAACAGCTGGAAAAGAAATCGTATGTTTATATTGGATTTGTGTGGCAGCAGTGTAATACACAGTACAGAAATCAATAAATCCACTGCTCTCTTGTCTCCTCTGAGGCTGGGACTCTAAATAGTAGGGCTGGGACAACACATCGATTCTGGATCGATTCTGAGATTTTCCGAATGCATCGCGAGTCCTCAGGAATCGATTCTGAGCCTAGATTTTAACAGCAGATGGCGCTCTAATCTAGTTTTTATCCGCACACTCAAATGCTCATGAAGAAGAGCGCTTGTGCGTTCGGCCGAGTCTGTAATTTCACCTCGGCTCAGAATGCTTTTATAACGTGAAATTAATGTAAACAGCCCACTATGAACACCCTTGTAATTCACTTCAAACTTTTCTAATTTTATGAATGATTATTTTAGGTTCAAGTGTGTGTAAGGATTTGGAAGCAAGCAGAGTATGGCTGTTTCTAAAGCATGCAGCGCCATCTGCTGTTCAAAACTAAGCTCAGACTCGATTCCAGAGGAATTGCAATGCATTCGGAAAATCTCAGAATCGATGCTGAATCATTTCACGATTCATCGATGTATTGTCCCAGCCCTACTAAATAGAGTTCTGTGCTCGTTAGTGCAGCCAATGACAGAACAGTTAGCATGCTCTGCTAACTCTGCTAATTACTGGGTTGTTCTTTTCCACATTTTCTGGGTTGGTAGATGCACCTGATACCTGATTACAGCACTTAAACACGGAAAAAGTGAGTTTTTCGTGATGTGTCACCTTGAAACATAAGATTTTATGACACACAGTAGGTCAGGTTTGAGAAACCTGAGTAAGACTCTTACTCTCACTCTCACCTAAGCTCAAGAGTCATGCTTTGCATCCATATTGATATGAACCCGAGCCTAATGACGCGACATTCCTGGTCTGATGCAGTGCGAGTCTGCCGTTGGATCTGGGCTTTGACGTCAACGGGCCCATACACATCTGCTACCGTGACAACCGGAGGGAAAATGCTAGCTGCCTAGCGACAGATGAGGACGGATCTAAACACTAAAAGTGGGTGATGACAGAGGAGGAGTCTGATGACACATAATTAACCCTGGTCAGCATTAATAATCAACTACAGAGCAAACTCCTCAGGCACTAACGCTCTGTTGTATGTCCGAGCTTGTCATATGTAGCACCTAAAGGATACACAGTTAAAACAGTCAGCTACTGATACCAGAATATGTCATGCCAGGTCACTAGTAAGCGGCTGTAACTACCAACAGTACCTTACTTGCTGTAACAAAAGCTGCTGTGAATAATTCACTAATGGCTTAGCTATGTGACACTGCCTTTTAAATTCAGGGCTTTGAAATTAAGTTACAGGTTTTTCTTTATTGCATTTTTTGTCTACCTAGTCAAAGGTGTTGCAGCAGCAAATGCTGTGATTCATTTTAAGCTGCTCAACCCATTATTTGCACACACAGAATGACGCATTATAACAGAAGTCATCACAGAGTCAGTCAAACACAAAAGTGCTGGGATGGTCTACACGGTGCAGTGCTAGGTGTGTTTGTGCAGCTATAAGTGGATGGGACTGCTTTACAGTATTTAAATGCAAAAGCAAAGAACAAAATGCAATAATCTTGTAAGGTTTTGGATGTGAAGCAAAATTCAATTGTTTACAGTTGAAAAAAAATTATAAAAAAAGATGAAGTATCTTTCATGTTTTACTGAAACACACACACACACACTATTATTATTATTATTATTATTATTATTATAACAAAAACATTTATTATTCTTCCAAAATATATTTTATTATTATTATTATTATTATTATTATTATTAATAATAATAAACATTTCAATTTTTATAATGCATGTAATTAATTTATTACAGCTAGGCCCAGACAGAATCTGCAGGGTTATTTCTTATAAAAAAAATGCAATATTAATAATAATAATAATAATAATAATAATATCAACAATTATTATAATCATTATAATTACTACTACTAAGATTCATATTATCATTATAATTATTATTACTAATATTAATAATATATTTGTATTTGAAATAAAAAAAATGTATATAGCTAGGCCCAGACAAAACCTGCAAGGATATTTTTATTATAAAATAATATATAAAATATAAAGTAAAATACAAACAAACAAACAGTTTTAATAGTAATGTTATCATCATCGTTATTAGTATTATTATAAAAAATTAAAAATAATTTAACAGAATTTGCAGAAGTTTTTTTACATTTTCTGCAGAGATTATGAAGAAAGAAAATTGCAAAATGGGTTTAAACATAGCAAAAAAGCTCTTTGTTTTGTGGATAGAGCTAAAACTACTACAAATTCATATTGAATATACTTTGTTACTAAATTAGCCAAACTATTTAAACAAATCAGCATGGTTCATGTACAGACCCATTTTTTCATTAAATGTCCCGCAAAAACATTTATATCATAATATATAGTGAATATGCCATAACATAACATAAAACATAAGAACACAGTTAAGCACTCTACAGACAGTTGTTGTTTTCACAGAACTACAACTGTTTCAAGTGCTGTGGTTATTAAAACCGTGGCACGAGAGGTTATTTTCTGCCCTGGCAACAGTATGGCTTAACTGACAGTACAAACATGAGTATGTTTGGCACAGTGACAGAACAAATGGAGTGCTCTATATTCTGCACAGGATCTTACAGACTAAAGCCCAATAAACCTCCAGCATAGCGATGGGAAAACAGACTAAATCCAAAGCCTAACATAAGTTAAACATAATACCACACGCTCTGGCTGCACAGAGAAATCCAATAGCAAGGGGCATTGAAGGACGAGAGGCTATTAGGCCAGTCCCTAAACACTAACATGTTCATTTTGCATACTGCCAAATTATATCGTAACCGCAATTGATTTCCGTTGAAAAATGTACTCAGGTTTAAGAATGCTATTTACATCACTGTGGTTTTGCAAATCTTAGAAGAAAAAATTCCCATGAGCCCACAGTCAGCAGGAAGTCGCATTTCAGGTAAAAGAATCAGGGGAAGTTACAGAAATCAGGTCAAAAAGAATGATGACATAACATGGCAGGTCTGGACTTCCCAACTCAAACAAAGAGAGTTACTGTTAAGACTATTTAGAGGCAGCATTTGCACCCGTGTTATGTTTGCTTGAGTCTAGGCCAGACTTCAAATGTTCAAGCCTTTTCCCCTAGAGTAAGATTAGATTTCATAGTGCGTATTTTAGTGTAAAGCTCAATTTGTGAACAGTCAAGAACAGCGTGGACTAAAAACAAACTAACAAACAGTGTGACGTTATTCTCGTTATTTCTAATTTCACACAACTATACGCATAAAAATATTTGAGAACATGAGTTATTGAGTAAAAATGTCGAGATAGTGATATGTTATTTCATTAAATACAAACGTCCCTGGCAACACGATAATGATGATAAATGCCTACTACGATGTGCTCAATTCTAGAAAATCATTTTCATTTCAGCGAAAGACGACAGCTCCTACTGTTGCAATAGTCATGATACTGATGGCTATAGGGTTATTTTAGAAGGAATACAGATTTAGTAGTCCTAATCTCTCCAACAATCAGATTTGTTTTGGACCAGCCAACAATATTATAAGGTAAGATTTAAGGGTGGGCGATATTTCGGTAGACATGGTAAACCGGTAGAGATTTAGGACTGTCATCTCTATCGCGGTTACACGCTGACATGACACTGCTGTGCTACATGGTCACGAAAACTTGATATTTGCATGTGTTTTTAAGCATTGCGGTTTAAAAACAAGTGATTTTAAACTGCTGAAATGCAATCAGCAGCAAAATAGAACTCATTTCACTATATGCGCAAGAGATATGCTGTCAGATAGGCATCCGCACGTGAAGACGGTGATCATAAGAGCACGGGAGTATTGAACGGAGTTATTATTGCTGCTTTACGAGCCTTGAGCGGTTAAATACTAGTGTTGGATGATGTGCTCAATTTTCATATCATCCTATCGTCAGCCTGTGAGATTGCCAATACACGATATTATCGTGCTATTTATTTATTTACTTAGTTTTATTGCCGGAAAATGAACCAACTCCAGTGTAAGGCTAAAAACAGCCTAATGTTTTTAATGTGACTGAATTTGTATTTAACATGATAACAATTCAATAGAAACATTGTGAAGTTACTAATCATTAGGCTTAGACTTCCTCAGTTATTCAAAAAGCAGCTACAGAAAACAGCCAGGCTGTGGCATCAGCCACAGACGATATCTCGGATTATCGTCGATATAGGACACTTTCGTCTATCGGCATAACACTTTTGTGTGTCAAAATGCCCATCTTTGCAAGTATCCTCATAAAACACATTAATTTAGGTCTTAAATGAAAGCAAACAGCTGAGAAAGAAAACCGTATATTGATCCGGATAGCTCTTAAAGTGACAGCAGTCTAATATTCCTGCTGTCTGTTATTCATGTTAATCAAACAACAAAAAAGAGAGAGAAAAAAAAAAAAAAATCTCACTGCTCTTGACTGAATCACTTTTGTAACTTTAATAAAAAGAAATATATTTTTAATTTACACAGTGAAGAATACGCAGTTTTTATACATTTGATTACTTTATACAATGTGTGTAGCGTTTCTTAGTTTCCGTAAGTTTTTTTTTTGTCCTATTGTTTGCAATTAGTTTCTTATTCAAATCGCTGACTTTTTACTTGTCTTCAGTGAGTTTTTTTTAATTTTTATTAAATTAGTCTAGTATTAGTTTGTGATATTGACACTGGTGACAAGAATTGTGAAATTTCTGTGTTATCAAAAATTTTATATCATAAAAACCTTATTTAAAGTAAAAATAACTATACTGTGATATCGTTATCGTGAAACAAAATATATAAGATTTTGGTCACATCTCCCACCCCTAAGATGAAAACAACCATTACTGCATCAACTTTACCAAAAGTGTTTTCAAAGGGAGGTATTGTGTATCCACTGTTCTCTGTCGTGCAACCTGATTCCACCGAGATCATGTTTTAAAGATCAAAAGAAAGACTAAAAGGTAGAATTTACCAGCAGTGCTAATGGTAACCACATGCTAGAAGGCCATTTTCCGAGTGAGCATGAACCAATAAATCAGTGTTTGTCAAGCAAAGCCATGCTAAATTTGAACCCCTGTCCAGCAACGGTTATTTCCTGTGAGGTCGGCGGGATGGGAAGGAGGGGGGTCCGAGTCATCTGGTTCAAGCTGCAGCCGGAAAGTCTAGAGCGGCCGCAGTCTAAAGCGGCTACTGGGATGGCGAGCCCTGACCACACAATAACCTCTCTGAAGGCCAACGGAGCTCTGCAGCTGTTCAGAAAACAAGCGTAAGGCACGTCGTCTAGAAAGCGCGACGATCAGGATGGGATTTCAGCCGGAGGATGTTAAAAAAAAAACACGTGTCAGGGGACGTCAGATTAGGGAGATCAGCTGTGTCAAAACCGCTGTCAGCAGTCTCTCACTGCAAACAGACAGCATGCAAGGGTGTGGGAGTTTCAGAAATCCGCCCCCAGCTGATCATCCCAGCCTAACCCCAGGGTTTTAAACATCTTGTGCTGCTCACAAAAGGGGCGAGGACATTATACTCTCTCTGGCACGCAATCAACCGCCCGGAGAGAGCCGAATATGAACACGTAGTTGCAGATGATGATCCACACGCGCCTGCCAGGAGCTTAACAGTGTTAAAGCCTTTCATTAACAACGGCTTCTGTGAACAAGAATGAGAAGACATGGGTCACTGGGTTTTTTCTGCCCCTCCTGCTTAGCGTCCAGTCAGAGAGCTCTCGGTAAACAAATCCCACCCAAACACTGCTTATCTAATCTCCTACTGCAGAGAGCTTTTATTCGGACTTCCCCTACAAGTCATCCAAAACTTTTCCGTGAGGGCCACAGGTCCTTTTGCAAAAAAGTACATATATCACAGGGTTTGGGAAATCTGAAAGGAAATTTAGGTTGAGTAACACAACCCGAGCCATTAAGACATCCTGTAGCGTACTGGACTTTTAATAACATGCAAAGTAACACACAACACCTATGACACCCCTTTTTCAGATCTGTCAGACAACACCCACAATTCGTTTGCTAGTTTTAGGAGAACAAGTCCTGAAGAAGTGCTAGCTACACTCTTATTGGCATCTACAGTTGTTCTTTATAGTGGAAAAAAGGTTCTTTAGATTAGTGAACTGTTCTTTATACTGTTTAATGACAGGTTCTTTGGGAAACCAAAAATGGTTCTTCTATGGTATCACTGTGAAAACCCCCTTTTGGAACCTTTATTTTTATGAGTGCAACATTACTAGTTTTTTTTTCTAGCATGAAGCAAGTCCCTTAATTCCCATTTCCAACCATAACACAGTCATGTGTTGCAAAACATACAGACAAGCTAATGTTTTTCCCCGGCTAACACCCAAAGGGTACAACATATCACTCATAGCTAAAGCCTGGCTTGTGCGCCGCCCCGTAGTTCTAGAAGCAGAGCGTACAATGAAAACACATTGGCTAGAAAATCACATTCTGTGGGACCTCGCAAGCAGAGCTATTCCAGAAGAGAGTTTACAGTTTATAGCACCAACCAATCCTTTTTTTTAATGGAAGCTAGGCATTCCTGAGGTCACAGCAAAACAGATTCTCATCAGAGGGTTTAGGTTATGAGAATGGGTGAAATGTGAAGCTAAAACAAGGAGACACAGCAGTTTATAACAAAGTGTAGTAAAAAACAGCAACATCAAAACATACTGAAGCTAGCAAAATGTAGTATATAGTATATTTAATTTTAATTAACTAAAATAACTGCAACAAGTGAAATGACTATGTAGACATTTGAAAAAAAATATAAAAACATAAAAATAATAATTAAATCAAAATGTTATGTTAATAAAGCTATGACAGCATCTCAATTATATGAATATAACAATTGATTCAGGTAGATCAACCAATTATTTTGCCAGGTAAACAAACCAGGTTCTTAAAAAAACAAAACAAAATTAAGCTCAGTTTCTTCAAGCTCTTTAGAGACGGAAGTGTTGTTTGTATGGAGCGTTATGAGGCAGAGGCACCAGAGCAATAAACAAAGCCTTTTCAACACTGCATCATTTCAGTTCCCGTCGGAAATGCTGAGAAATGCAGACAGTCTGGCCGGCTTCAATGGAATCAATGTACATTAGACAGAGCTGAAAATAATCCTCTATAAAGGCCTGATGATCTCAGGAAGCAACAGCATGAACAGCTATATTATTAGGTATTGATTTGGTTTAGATGTTCATGAGAAGACTGAGTTAAGGAGTGAAGCTGCATTAAAGGCTTCTAACTGCTTAACATCTAATGATTTGGCTGACAATCTGTAGTTTTTTTTTATTCTGTCCTGATTCCAGTGCAATTTTAACTTGGTGTTAAACAAAGAGTGCTGCACTCTTGGTTAACAGTTGAGAGCATATTCAAATTAGTCAAAATTTTCAAGAGAATGTGCAATGAACAAAGAGTTTGTAGAATTTTACAAATCCACAGAACTTTGTGGAATTCTGCAGGCACAGATTTAGTATATTCTTTTAGCGTACTCCTAAAGAAAACCTTTGAAGTCAAGGTTTTGAGTAGGACTGGATCTAGACGTGACTAAGGTGATATGAGACTGCAATCGCATGCATAAAAACTTTTGATGCCGTAAGCTCTGAAGTTTGGGAAGCGAGCCAGGAGCTTCTACAGATGAAATGGGAACCTTATACCAGATGGCATGTAAAACAAACTCCAGGTTCCAAGGAAGGTATAGGGCTTCACACCTGTAACCTACCCTGTCCCAATTCAAAATGTTGAACAGCAACGGTAAGCTGTTACAGGAAGCAGCGTGCGATCAGGTTTCATCCTCAAGTGGATGATATACAGACCACAACATATCAAGATGATCTGACAAATGGATCAAAGTGCACAAACTGATTCCAGGCTTTTAAAACACAGCTGGCAACCACTACTTATAAACCTTCTTGGTCTGATTTCAATTTCAATTTACCGCTGACCTAAACACAACCAGCCATGGACAATTTGCATGATGCATCACTATGTGCGCACAGCAAATTGATCCTATATACTAAAGTGATGCTACTGGCAGTCCTTGTCACATGGCTATGCTAAAGTCAGTCATGTGAAAGGGTCAAGATCAGACCATCAAGTGACTACACATCCTGAATGAACACTAAGGATGAAAACATGGTGCCTCTAATCACAAAGGACATGTTAGGGTTCAGTAACTACCATTTGTTCAGAGGTCAAATAGCATTCGAAACCTAGTCAGCAAAGCCTGACCCACCCACTAACGCCATGAGGAGTTTGTGATGCACGAATGCTGCATCAAAGGGCCTGGAATACACAAACAACTAGATGTGTGCTCTCTTTCCAAGTGCATCATACCACCGAACCCTTCAGGCTGCTCATTAGTCCAGGAATCTGGCCAATTAGGTCTTCTTCATCTGAAGCGAGTGCAAGTCCATTCCAAATGGGGGCCAGGCATTCACATGATCTAAAACACACCGACAGAAAGCAGACGTTCATACTTACGGTCATTCCTCAGGCTGAAGATTAGCGCGGGTCTCGGTCAAGATTTATTATACATATGGATGTATGAAGACCGTAGTCTTACGTGAAAAACAAATCACAACTGCTGCTGCTAGCGATGCTATATTGGCCCACTTATGCTTTTAGATGCTGCGCAGGAGGTTGCACTTAGTTGTGCATTATTTGCGAACCATTAATCTTGTTTACTGTGAGGCTTCAAGGAAGCTAAGTGGGAAAACGTGCAAAAAAAAAAAAGTGTGGGCATAAGAATAAATGGATGACATTGGGCAAAGTCAAGGTCTTAAATCTGAACGCACTTTAGCTGAATGATTCACTCCACATCTTCCTGAAGCAAAAACAGATTTATTAAAGCAGAGGAGAGGCCAGTGTAAGGACTTTAAACTTTATGACCAATAAGGGAGACGAAAAAAAAAGAAAAAAAAAAAAAAAGAAGAAAAACAGAAGTGTTGCATAATTCTTATTATGGGCTGGTGGCAAACCCTGTCATTTGGTTTCCATGGGTGTGCCTGCACAGATATGACAGTATCTGCATTTTTAAACAAGGCCAATGTCTTTCACACTTCTCTAGGTATGAAGTAAACTGCTAAGATGCACATTACAGGATATGAAATACCACGAAAACGGCTAAAATTAGGCACAGCTACGGTTTTGTTTATCTGGAAACCGAAAAAAATCTGAAGGCAGCAAATTTAGGAAAAACAAGATGACATTTACAAGTAGTACCAAAAATGTTCCCTTTGCACATAAAAACAGGCACTAAATTAGCATTCCAAAATTATGCTAATTCAGCAAAGTCAAGGACCCTGAAACCACATGGAGGGCCTCTCTCACCTGCCCAACTTTAGGGTTTATAGTGCAGGACTCCAAGTACAGACTGCTGGTTATTTGAACAGCACACACAATCCATTGAGGCCAGCCAGACTCGGGTCCCGTCACTCAGACTTCTGTTAAATGCAAGCGGCTTGTTACGCAACTGCCCTGTGTATATCAGTTTTCCTAGGTTTTAACACTGTTTCCAATGTTCTGATACCATTATCCTTCTGGTGGTTAAATAGCCTGTTTCAAAACCCAGAGCTAAAATGGGGAAACCTGGAGCTGATTTGAGTAAAATCAATTTTGCAACACTACAAATTTATTTTTGTCACTTAAAGTGGCTTCATCAACTGTATTGGGTCACTTAAAGCAGACTAAAATCATGATTTTAGACAATCTCCCATAAACTGTGAGAGGAGGAGGAAAAATTAAGCTAACCAGAATATGGAAAATTTATTTTGACATGGAAAGGATGGACATTTAAGTGGCCGCTATTGGATACTTCAAACTGCTTTTGAGTTGAGAAGAAAGAATCCTATGATTCAGCCAAACAAAGGCAGCATGGGTGTCAAGGAAACAACAGGATGAGTCACCTCAGGAGGCCATAAAAAAAATCCATGGCACCTAATGACCCTTTCCTGTAGCAACTTGAAACCGAAGCAGGTACCTCACTTTACGTGGAACTCAACACACACTGACCTAAGCAACACAGTGAATTATTAATGGGCCACAGTGGTTAATTTAACAAAGGGCCACTCGTACATTACCAGACTTACAACTAGGGATACCACTATTAACACCTAATATCCTTTTCTGCAACATTATCAAGTAGTGATGCACCAAAATTTTGGAAACCAATTTCCAATGTGACCGAACTCTTCAGTTTCAGACAAAATAGTTTAGGAGGGCCAAAACAATGACTTTAAATTAGCAGTTCTCTGATGATGCTTTTTTCCTGCTTATTTCATGCACACAATAGCTGCATTTCCATTACTGATTTGCAAAAAACTTGCAATATTTTATAAATGTCAAAAAACTATTGCGAAAATGACAGCGTTTCCATTAACCAACATTATGCAACTAAAACAATTTTTTTCTCTCGCAATAAGTCACGCTTCTGAATCATGCAGTGGCACGGCTAGTATAAACAAACATTGGTTTCTTGGAGATTATAGTACATTAAAGTGCCCCAT